>JAEANM010005416.1:0-19641 GCA_017656035.1 Myanophis thanlyinensis
TAAATTAAATTATAAAATTTTAAAATTAGACCAACATATTAAAATAGCCCTGAGGTGTCAGGCCAGGCCGGCTAGCTAGAAGAGATGGGTTTTCAATGCACGTCGGAAAGCTCAGAGGTCAGTAATAGTCCAAATCTCAGGGGGGAATTCATTCCATAAGGAGGGCCTAGCCACAGAGAAGGCTCGAACCCTGAAGGCCATCAGGCGGCATCGGCCCGATGGTGGCACCCCGAGGAGGCCTGCCTTGTGGGAGTGCATCGGTCGGTTGGAGGCTGATGGTGGCAACAGGCGGTCCCGTAATTACAGATGATACTCAACTGTATATTTCCACCCCAGGGCGTCCTCCTGGATGTACAGCTGTCATTGGACGATCATATTGCAGCCGTCTCCAGGGGAGCCTTTTATCAGGTCCATAGGATTGCCCAGTTGGGACCCTTTCTGGATCGGGGCGCTCTTCGCACAGTCACTTCTGCCCTGGTAGCCTCCCATCTGGATTACGCCAATGCTCTCTACATGGGGCTCCCCTTGAAGAGCATCCGGAGGCTGCCGTTGGTCCAGAACACAGCCGCGCAGGTAATTATGGGAGCTTCTAGGAGCTCCCACATTACACCTTTCCTGCGCGAGCTGCACTGGCTTCCTGTGGCCTTCTGGGTGCAGTTCAAAGTGTTGGTGTTTACCTTTAAAGCGCTCCATGGCTTGGGACCCTGGTACTTATGGGACCGCCTGTTGCCAC
This sequence comes from Myanophis thanlyinensis, assembly GCA_017656035.1. Classification (NCBI taxonomy): domain Eukaryota; kingdom Metazoa; phylum Chordata; class Lepidosauria; order Squamata; family Homalopsidae; genus Myanophis; species Myanophis thanlyinensis. The sequence goes on from JAEANM010005416.1 coordinate 734, forward strand.
CATCCGCCTCCAGCCGACCAGTGCAATCCCACAGGGCAGTCCTCCTTGGGGTGCCACCATCGGGCCAATGCCGCCTGATGGCCCTGAGGGTTCGAGCCTTCTCTGTGGCTGGGCCCTCCTTATGGAACAAACTCCCCCCTGAGATTCGGACTATTACTGACCTCTGAGCTTTTTTCCAGTGCAATCCCATAGAGTTGGCCTCCTCGGGGTTCTATCATCGGGACGGTGTTGTCTGACAGCTCCGAGGGTATGGGCCTTCTGTATGGCAGCACCCTCCCCTGTGGAATGAACTCCCTCCAGAGATTCGTACTATTATGGATCTCCGGTGTTTCCGACGTGCCCTGAAGACCCATTTATTCCAAAGAGCCGGCCTGGCCTGATACCTTGGGTTTAATATAATTTTAATTGAATTAATTTTAAACTAAATTATTTTAAATTGTTACTTTTGTTTTAAACGCTTAATTTTTTAACTGATTTTAATTGAAATTTAAATTCTGTAATGATATGTTTTAATAGACAGCCTTTATTTAATTATTTTAAATGGGTTTTAAATTGTTATTCATGTATCTATGTTTTTATTGGCTGTGCACTGCTCCGAGTCCCTAGGGAGAGGGGCGGTATATAAATCAAATAAAATCTAAATCTAAAAAAAATCTAGAGTCAACTTGTTTCAAAACTCATTGATTAAGTAATGTCATGTTGTTTATCAATGTTGCTGTACCTGGTGTTTGAAACAACATCACTCTGTAGATTCATATGGTCTCATTTTGTCCACCTTCAAGAGTTCTTTAAAATACTAGTTCTTCTGCCAGACCTTGAGTTAAGGTGGTTGGATGGGCCACTTTAAGTTAGGGGAGTATATGGTGTATAGTGGTTTTGTTCCTTCAGACAAGTTAAGTTGCTCATGGAATTGTTAATGTAATTTTGTTTAGGTATGCAGAAACATCCTACAAAATAAATAAATAACTACATAAACAAAAAAGGAAAGGAAAACAGGGATATCAATGAACAGAGAGACTTGAGAAGTATATGAACATGATAACAAACAATAAATAAACATAGAAGAATTTTTATTAAAGGAGGAAATTCTGCTTAGGACAGATAGTAACTTTAAATAAATAAGTAATGCAATAAATAAGTAATGCAAAGGTACAGTAAGAGGTATACAACACTGAATACAATCAGAAATCCATGATTTTGACTAAGGGAAGAATCTAATTTAATTGATCCACTTATTTATTTTAAACCATTGAACCTTAGAGGGAAGTATTACATACATACATAAATAAGCAATTCAACATGATGTACCAGAAAGGATTAGTGTAACTGTAAGAATTAATATATAAAGAGAATAAATAGATAAATTAATAATTTCAAGTTTGACAATAAATGAAAGGCAGCTACAAAAGAAGGTTAATTTTGTTTTAGTGTTGTACAAGAAGTGATGTGCTTCTAAAAATGATCCATGATGAGGTAATGAAAAGAACCAGAAAACAAGCTGTGTGCATGAGCAATCAGTTGACATTATTATGCAGTGTGAAAAGGGTTGATGAAAGGAAGATTTTGGATTTTCTTTTTCCTTTCTAAAGAATGAATGGAAACATATATTTATTAAGGAGCACTCGAATCACATAAAATAATGCATACTTATGATGAAAAAAACGCATAATATTTTTAGTAGCTCCACCGCTCATTCTTACACATATTAAGTCACTTATTTCAAAGTCATTTGGGTACAACTGTCACTTGACTATGTTGCAGTTAGATGGTTAGCTTCCTAGTGAATTATAACATTTATCCCATTGTGACTTATAGTGCATACATTATAGTACTTTTATTATAATTTTACTTTAATTTAATATTTTATCTTGTATATTGAATATATATACTGTGTTTCCCTATCCTCAAAATAAGCCCTAGTTAAGACCCCACCCACTCCATCCCACCGGAGTGTATCTGGTTGTACAAGGTGGGGTGAGGCACATGTGTAAAAACCAAGCTAGGGTGGGGGTGGAGTATGGAACTGCATCAAGCTCCCCCTACCCGCTTACCTTAGGACCACCGCAGCCAGGCCCCGACAATTGTCAAACCACTGCTTGACTTCTGTGGCTGCAGAAGAACTTGGGCAGCAGCATGACAGGTGCCAGGGCATGGAGGCCTGGCTGTGGTGGTCCTAAAGTAAGTGTGTAAGACCTCCCTCAAAAATAAGACTGGGTCTTATTTTTGGGAAAACACACTATATTTGCTGATGTTTCATTTAAACTCATATTTGTGTCTGCATATATAATGTGTTTTAGTTGTATGCCAATGATGCCATGTGTTAAATAAATAAACTGTAATATGTTGAATTTTCCATAAAGAACATCTTACCATTGTTGTTTCTGCAATGGATCCAAAACTATTAATGAAGATGTTGCATGTAACATTTACTGGAGGCCCTATAAAATATTAAGGCATGAAGAAATTAGTGTCTTTATGAAAATGAAATTTATACTATTTTCAGAATTTATTAACAGGCTAAATTTCAGTGGAAAAGAAAGATATTTTTAAGGGTATAGTTTGAATAATTAATATTATACTGGCATGATAATCATGTGTCAATATTGGACTGATACTGGCAATTTTTGAAATACATTAGTAATTTACCAAGGTTCTAGACCTACTGTTTCTAAACAATAAAAATTCATAATAGTTGAATCAAATATTTGGATACTTTTGAAATATAATTTTGTGCAACTTGTTGAGTAGTTGATTTTACTTTGAGGGATACAATAGACAATACAGTTCTACAGCACAATGAATAAAAGTGACATTATTTCACAAAGCTATTCCTCCAATTCAATCCAATTCAACCTAATCATATTGTATAATTCTGAAAGGTAATAAGGGCATTTCAATTGCAATCATTTAGAGGCAAAAACTCTTCTATTTAAAATCTTAAATTACATCATAGGTCAGTGCACAAATAAAATGTAAAATAGTTTCAACAAATGACATGAATATACTAGTGAAAGGGAATTCAATTCATTTGTGGCCAATTATTATAGTGGTAACATGGTTTTTTTAATCATTTGAAACATGTCTTCTTATAATTAAATTAAAGAGAAAAAATAAATTCTCCTGTCTAAATCATCCCAAATGTATCTTAGTGAAAGTTGATCATATTATTGTTAGTTGCCTGTCTTAATATCACTTCCATGTTTTATGTATGAATGATCAAACCCTATTGATGAAATAATTGCCCAATTGATAATGGCCAGTCACAAAACACTAATTCAACAGAAAAAAATCTGGTAGCTTTACTTGCTATCACATTTTCCACTCCTATAGCACCTCTATTATCTACTTACAGTTTTCCTTCTTTTGACGGAATAAGCAGATATAAACTAATAAATAATGCTGGAGCCATTCTTCTTTTTTTAAAGGGCCTTGTGGCCATGAGACTTATTGTAAATTTATAAAAACAATAATATAAAATTCCCAAGCTTATGTTTTCTTTTGCAGCATGGTAACTTCCTTTTTAATTTTGATTAAATTTAAACAAAATTAGTTGAGTTAATTAAATTAGTTGTATATAATTCTCACATATTTTTTATTTTTCAGTTATATAGCACGGTAGATATATAATATTTTGTTTATTTTATTTTCTGCTTTTTGCTTCACTGGAACCCAAGTACTTGTAAAATTCCACAAATTATCACTTGGGGTGGGGGTGGGGGAATGTCAGAAAATATCAGACAATATCCTAAATATTTTGAAGTTGCAAAATCTGCTAATGGGTTTACTTCTGTCCCATTCTACACTATAATATATTAGATCAGGGTGATTGTATTCTAAGCTGCAGAATCCAATCACTGAATGAATCACTAAGACCTAAGCTTTCTATTTATATCTTCTTTCTAAGATTTTTTTAAAAGTACAAAGAAAGGAGGGAAATAATTTGTTTGAAATAATCTTTTGTTCAGAATAGTTTTACATTAAATTGAACTGGAAGTTGTACTGATAAGGTAAAGATAAATAATTATTAATAGCTTAAGTCCTGGCAATAGTTGTGTAGGAATGAAAAGTAGTGAAATTATAATGTAATATTAGAAGTATCTTTCATCTTAAATAATTATAGAAGTTTATACCCCTCCCAATTTATCTCCAATGGTCTGAGGATCAGTGTAGCATAGCATGGCTGCATATTATTGTTAGGTATTTTGTATCTACAATATTTGTGTGATTTGCAGACTTCATCTGTAAATGAAACAGTCTGGTAAATCTGCTCTAATCCTTTGCTCTAAGGTTATTGTGGAAAAGCATGTACTGTGTAGATTTAATCATAAGGAATTGTTGAAATAAATTTAAACTAATTCTGGCAATATTTTATATATGCTAGACCAGGGCTTTTCAATCAAGATTTTGGGAATCCTAAGATTCTTCAAAAGGCTACTAGGGGTTTGCAGAGAGATCATGATTTTTATAAACAATGACTAAACCAAAAAAACCCCTTTCAATATCCAACCCTATGTTGACCCACTGGAGTGTATGGATGCTGTGCAAGCAGGAAGATGACCAAAGTGTGAGCCGATGAGTGAGGAGTGAGCCAAGTTGAGCTGAGGAATAAAGAAGGATAGAGGAAAAGCAGATGATGGAGAATGGGCAAGAGATGCCATCAGGGCCTCCATCCAGGGCTCTTTGCTAGCTTGCCAGCTTACTAGCCTGCTTTTCTGAAAGTATAGTGCCCTGGGGGACTCCACCTTAAGGTGGATTCAGAAGATCTGAGGTTGCCTAGGCAGCAGTGGCAAGAGGAATCATCACAAAGGTGCAGGGCAGGAGGGCAGGGAAACTTTGTATTTATTTTTAAGTTTAAGAACATTCTTAATGCATATAAAAGGTCTACACATAAAATGAAGACACTACTTTTTCAACTTCTGGCATGAATGACAGGGGTCCCCCAAAGCCTGAAAAATTATTCAAGGTTTCCTACAGATTTAAAGGTTGAGAAAGACTGCTTAACTCAGATACTTATTTGTTATTTGAGTTGTAATCATCATAAAATGATTCTGTAACTGTAGGATATTTCTAATTTTTGCTTTCTTCTGTGTGAAGATTTCAATGTTGCTTTTCTAGACTTCCTTTCTAGTGTATTTGGAAAGCTATATTATTTTTGTAATTCAGGACTTACATTTATGAAAGTTTATTTATTTACACTGAAGAAGATCAGCCTGCCTACTGATGTATAATCTTATGCTTATTTTAACTAGTATCATTGTCTCATATTTGATTTTGATTCTATCAAACTCTTTTCAAGACTCCAATAGATTTGGAGCACTCCTTTAATACCTTTCTGTACCTTCACATAATTTCTCCCATTGCATTGTGGGACAATGCATTTCTTTTTCTCTGTTTTCTTCTACTGCCACCTATCTCCACAACCCCCATCTGAGACAAACCATCAACAGCCAAACCGCCTACAACTGACCCCATTCCATTTGGATCACCACCTCTGGTGATCACAGAAAAGGAAGTGCTAGATCTATTTCACAGACAAAAGCCAGGAAAAGCACCAGGCCCAGACAAGATAACTCATTCTTGCTTAAAGTTTGTGCTGACCAACTGGCCCCCATCTTCATCCGAATTTTTAATAAATCACTAGAGATGTGCCATATTCCTTCTTACTTCAAACACTCTACTATCGTCCCAGTGCTGAAGAAACCCTCCAGCAAGGAACTGAATGACTTCAGACCAGTTGCTCTAACATCTGTAGTTATGAAAACCTTTGAAAGGTTAATGCTGGCCCACCTTAAAACCACCACAGATCCGCTGTTAGACCCTTTGCAATTTGCATACATCTTACAATATCTTGAATCTCCAAAGACCTATGCAAGGGTCCTGTTTGTAGACTTCAGCTCAGCATTCAATACCATCATTCCAGATATTTTTTTTACTAAACTAAATCACCTAGCTGTACCTAAACACACTTGTAAGTGGATCATAAGCTTCCTAATAGACAGGAAGCAGTAGGTGAATAAGCAGAATCACATCAGATACCTGTACAATTAGCACAGCCCCGCCCCCCAGGACCGTGTGTGCTCTCTGCTTCTCTTCTCTCTACCAATGATTGAATCTCAAAAGATCCATTTGTTAAAGTACTGAATGAATCTGCATACAGACAGGAGGTTGATCAACTAGCCTTGTGGTGTGACTGGAACAATCCACTGGAACTAAGCACACTCAAAACCATAGAAATGGTGGTAGATTTTATGAGAAAGCCCCCTATATTACCACTCTTACAATATTAGACAACACAGTATCAACAGTAGAGACCTTCAAATTTCTAGGTTCTATATATCTCAAGACCTAAAATGGACACCTAACATCAAAAACGTCACCAAAAAAGCACAACAAATAATGTTCTTTCTGCACCAATTCAGAAAGCTCAAACTGCCTAAGGAGCTGCTGATACAGTTCTGCAGAGGAATTATTGAGTCTGTCATCTGCACCTCTATAGCTGTCTAGTTTGGCTCTGCAACCCAACAAGACAGACACAGACTTCAACGAATAATTAGAACTGCAGAAAAAAACAGTTACTAATACCAACCTGCCTTCCATTGAGGACCTGTACATGCCACAAGTCAAAAAGAGGGCTGTGAAAATATTTGCAGACCACTCACAGCCTGGACATAAATTGTTTCAACTTCTATCCTCAAAATGACACTATAGGGCACTGCACATCAAAACAATTAGACACAAGGACAGTTTTTTCCTGAATGCCATCACTCTGCTAAACAGTAATTCCCACAACACTGTCAAACTGTTTACTAAGACTGTATTACTATTATTCTTTTCATCATTCCTATTACCTATCTCCTCCCACTTACGACTATAACTTTGTTGCTTGTATCTTTATGATTTATATTGTTTATTGTTTCCTAGTATAATTTTATTGCTTATTTAATACCCTATGACTATCACTAAGTGTTGTATCTTATGATTCTTAATAAATGTATTTTTCTTTTTATGTACATTCATATGCACCAAAGACAAATACCTTGTGTGTCCAGGACTTATATTTATGAAAGTTTATTTATTTACACTGAAGAAGATCAGCCTGCCTACTGATGTATAATCTTATGCTTATTTTAACTAGTATCATTGTCTCATATTTGATTTTGATTCTATCAAACTCTTTTCAAGACTCCAATAGATGCACCAAAGACAAATACCTTGTGTGTCCAATCAGACTTGGCCAATAAAGAATTCTGTTCTGTTCTGTTCTATTCTGTTCTATTTTTTATTCATTAAAAACAGCCAAATAAAAACAATTATGTGAAAAGAAAAACACTAAAAAACTCATGTCACCTCTTACATAACTGAAGCAAATGAAGCACTTACATATATACACTAATTTCCCCATGGAAGGGGAGCATAATTAAACTACCTGCTATGTAGTTGTTAAAAATTGGAGTCTCAAAATTAGCATAATAAACAAACTTGGATATATAATAACTAAATTATTAAATAGTTTATTTTCCTTTTCTAATTTTCCCTCCATTACAATTAATTTAAATGCCATGATTTATTTCCATTTTTTAGCAGCCAACTCTTAGTCCCAACTATTCTGCTTTTGGACATTTGACCATCCTAACTGATATCAGGTGGAATGTTTGTTTGTTTGTTAAAAGTTTGTTATATTTTTTATTGTGCCATGCAGTCTTTACTTTCCACTATGGATTTTACTTCCAGCTTTGACTAATAATGGACAGTATACAACTCAGTCAGCCATGTAACAAGATACAATTATAGAGTTTAATCCAAATTTTTATTCCTATTGTGCTTAATTATGATTTTTTTAATAAACCAACTAAAATCCGGATAAAAATAACAGCAATAATAATAAATACAATATAAATTCACAATCAAATGTGAAATTCTAAAAACACAAGAAGATTATCAATCAATCAATCAATCAATAAAAATTCATAAGAAAAATAACAAACAAAGGTACCTGGGGCCATAAAGTAATAAATAAATAATGAAATTACTTTTTTAATTTCAGTATGATTTATTTATTTTCACTGTATCCCTATTCATAGATTTTTGTTTGTGTTACCTAGTCAGATAATATTACTAATATTAAAACAAATACTAGTGTTATCTATATTACAAATACATGTTAACTGAATTATAAAAATAATAGGATTTTAATAGTTGCAAGCACCGTAGATTTCACTGTAATAATATGTTTGTTGGTTATGTTGCTGGATTAACAGACTATGTCTTCCTTCCCAGCAAGTTAGTATTGTTGATAAATAAAATAGTGGTTTATTTAACATAATTTTAAATATCCTAGTTTCAAATATATTTGTGTAACTACAAAATAAACTTTGTCATATTCTTTTAAATTTTTTCATAATTATCCTTTTTATATTGTAATTCATCCAGTATCTATTCTTAAAAAAAAGTGCTTCATCATCAATGCAAATCACCCTTGCAAATTCTTTCCAAATTTCAATATGGATAGAAATATTTTTCTTACTAAAATGTATAGAATCAAGGCCATAATCTAAATTACAGTTTAGCTAAACGTGTTGTTTAAGAATGTAAGTTAGAAGCAACTTTAACACAAATGAAAATATTGGAATTAAATAAATAGCCCATAAAATTAAATTACCTTTGAAATTTGGTCTGATTCTTGCATCATAGCCAGACATTCTTCCCATTAATTTATCCAGAAAATCTGAAGGAGACATTGGCATACTACGGGATCTTGCACTGTCAATTTCCTTGGTGGCCACCAAACTAAAAGCAAGAAAATTGTTCATCAGTATTACCATACAATCTTTTTCAGGTCTTAAAAATTATGTCTTTGTAAAATGAGGTTTCATCATTTGAGTTCAGCATTACAGTCAAAGCCAATCCTCCTCAACGCAACATACAATTTGCTAGATTTCGTTTCAATATTTTTTTTAACCAGCCTCACTATTGTTTTGTGGGGAAAAAAAAGTCCACTATGCAAACTACACAGGTTCCCAATGAGCTTTCAGCTGCAATTCAAAGGTAGATTGTCCCCTTGACTCTGCTATCTTTTTAAAGGGCCTTGAAGGCCAGTTTTGAATATCCATTTTGGTTGAACCATGTTGGGTTAGCTTATGATGTATATTTGTTTCCTTCCATCATGAAAATATTTTACTTTTTCTCATTTCACATACTTTGGTTCTATTTTTAATTACTGTATTTTTCAGCATATAAGATGCATCTGAGTATAAGAAACACCTAGATTTAGAAGAAGAAAACAAGAAAAGTGTTTGGCCTCCACATGCAGAGTTTGTCTTGGTGCAGAGTTTGTCTTCCAGTTGAGGTCAGGGTAGTTAAAATGCCCCATTACTATTGTGATATGCTGCCTACATACCTTAATTAGCTGACTGAAATTCAATGATGACAAAACTAAGATTCTACATTTAGGCAAGAAAAATGCACAGGTATAGTACAAGTGTTAGCTGGCTCAATAGTAGCAATGGTATCTGGCTCAATAGTAGCAATTGTGAGAGGGATCTTGGATTCCTAGTGGACAATTACTTAAATATGAGCCAGCAGTGTGCTGTAGCTGCCAAACCAGCCAACACAGTTCTAGGCTGCATTAACAGAGGAAGAGAATCAAATTCATGTGAACTGTTAATACCACTTTATAATGCCTTTGTAAGACCACAGGTGGAATAGTGCATCCAATTTTGGTTGCCATGATGTAAAAAAGATGTTGAGACTCTAGAAAGAGTGCAGAATAGAGAAATATTAGGGAACTGGAGGCTAAAACTAATTAAAAAACAGTTGCTGGAACTGGATATGTCTAGTTTAATTAAAAGAAGGACTAGAGTGACATGATAGCAGTGTTCCAATATTTCAGGGGTTGCCACAGTCAAGCTGTTCTCCAAAGCACCTGAACCCAGGACAAGAAGCAATGGATGAAAACTAATCAAGGAGAGAAGCCACCTGGAACTAAGAAGAAATTTCCTGACAGTTATAACAATTAATCAGTGAAACAACTTGTCTCCAGAAGTTGTGAATACTACAATGCTGGATATTTTTAAGAAGAGATTGGACAACCAATTGTCTGAAATGGTATAGGGTTTCCTACCTGAGTAGGAGGTTGGACTAGAAGACCTCCAAGGTCTCTTCCAACTCTGTTATTCTGGAATCTTTTTATAATCAATAAAGAAGATGTATGTCTTCTTAAAATCTGTTGTTCTTATCATTTTTTTGTTAGATTAACACTCTTATTTCATGTCCCTCTGTCTTTTTCATAATTTGCCTATTTTGGGGCATTTTTAATTCCTTGGATGACTTTATTCATTTTTGCAAGTTCTTAAGCAAAGAAATTAATATATTGGTGCCATCTCTTGATCAAGCAATGTTGTTCCCTATTTATTGAAAACTCTTTAGAAAATGTTTTGTTCTATCCCAGATGACAAATCTATCTCCAAAAGCACTGCAAACATTTGACATACAAAGGAAGAGTTCTATTGTGAAGCTTTCTTGTTGTTATTGCTAGTCAGTTGATATTCAGGTTGATACAATCTTGGAATTGGCCTAGTGAACTGGAAGAAATGGTTGTTTCCCATTCTTCAAAGCAGGAGATCCTGTAAGACAATTCCAGAGATAGCAGGGGTATGCCCATACCATTCTATATCTTACTAGTAGGTGTTCCCTCAGTTATGAATGGAGATGAAATAATAGCAATAGCAATGACATTTAGATTTATATACCATCCCATACATTTTTCAGCATTCTCTGAGTTTACAATGTAGAAGTATTATTTGTTTATTGCGTCCAACAATCTGGTTCCTCATTTTACTGATCTCGGAAGGATAGAAAGCTGAGTTAATCTTGAGCCCTGTCAGGATCAAATTCCAAACTGTGGTCAGAGTGTTGACTGCAGTACTACATTTTAACCACTGTGCCACCAGAATTCCTAGAAGACACTATCATGAGGACAAGGAAGAAAACACTTTACATGCTTGATTAAGTGAGAATACAAAAGGCTGCCAAGTTTTATGGGCTTTATTGAAATATTTAAAAATACTTAGCAAAGTTAGAACACAAAGCAAATAAACATATGAGATTCAACAAAAAAGTCCCTGAGTGCCATGGAAGAAATCATATAAACCAAACTCCTTTCAGAAGAAAACATCTAGGAAGTAACAAAAGTAAGCATATTTAATTCTGGTTCAACCAGTTGTCCTTTATATATATCCAGGGACATGGACAATAATAAATGTTTAAATATTTGACATGATACAAACATATGACTTAGGTATGTGTATATAATGGTAGAATGCAAATACAAATGGCCATGGCTTGTGACATTGCTATGAATATTTTCTTATTTTTGCCATTATCAAAGTACAGTATGTACTAGACTCATATTCCCTAAATACCATGGAACAATTTGTGCTTAAATAGTCCTTTCAACAAAGTTAAATATTCTTCATTAAAGCACAAACAGCTAAAAACTAAATATCAAATTTGGTATAATTCTGCTACTACCTTGGATCTTTAATGTGATTTAACAATAAAAATGTAAGCAATATACTACCAAATCTGTGCTACAAAACTCCAGATTACTGTTTTCTATGGCTTTTTTTTTTTTTTTTTTTACTGAGCATTAATGACTATCTAGAGTTTTGCAGCAAAGATTTGGTAGCTTTAAAATGAAGCATGTTGAATCAAAGCAAAGGTCTATAAATCCAGCAATTTATTACTTTGTAGTGGCCAAGAGCAATTAGAGTAAGCAATGAGCAGTAAACAGGAGCATGTAATTGTTTTATATAAGGAAACTGTTTCAAACAGTATACAGAGCATGTAATTGTTTTATATAAGGAAACTGTTTCAAAGCCTTATCCAGAGAGAATCAGCCTACCAATACTTTTTCATACATGAATAAAGCTACATATAGATAGACACAGAAAGAAAGCTTTATATTTTTTATAAGCCTAAGAAAAATATACATTCTTAGGATGGGAATAACGAGCACTTTATGCTTATACAATATTATTTTCACTGGAAATAATAAAAATACAGGACCAATGATACATAGGTACTCTTCCATTTACAACCACAACTGAGCCCAAAAGTTCTGTTGCTAAACATTTGTTAAGTGAATTTGGCTCCATTTTATGACCTTTCTTGCCACAGTTCTAAGTGAATCATTGTATTTGTTAAATTAGCAATTAATGGTTGTTAAATGAATATGGATTCCCCGTTGACTTTGCTTGTCAGAAGGTTGTAAAAGGGGATCACATGACCCTGGAACACTGCAACTGTCATAAATATGAGTCAGTTGCCAAGCATCTAAATTTTGGTTACATGACCACGGGAATGCTGTAATGATTGTAAGTATGAAAAATGGTCATAAATCACTTTTTTTCAGTGGTGTTGTAACTTTGAACAGTCATTAGATGAACTATTGTAAGTTGAGGGCTGTCTGTAAAAGCCATAGTAATATAACAACATTTCTAAATAAACAAATCCACATATTATAGTCTTTATTATTAACATAAAGCAAGACAAATATGGAGGTACAATGTCTCAATGGATAAACATGCTAAGCTAGTCAGCTGGAAAGCTGACAGCCTGGGTTCGAGACCCAAGCATCTCACAACAGGATGAGCTTCCATCCTTGCCCCAGCTCCTGTCCACCTAGCAGTTTGAAGGCAGGCAAATGAGAATAAACTCAGTGCAGGTTGTTCTGTGATTTCCTGAGTAGCTTACCATAAATTTATTTGTTTAATCTCGAAGTTAAATGCCCTTAAAACTAGGAAGTCCAAGAAAGACTTTGTTACTTGGTTGTAGGGATAGATATAGTAGTATATTTTTTAATCTCAAATTACTGATAATTCTGTGGCAAACCCATCCCTTGTAACATTAAGAATCCTTCCAGCCTATTCCACCCAAAATTCTGGAGAGCAATAGATGTTTGATCTTGCTGATAGGTAATGCTGGACTGTAGAAGAAAGGATGCCATAGAATCCACCAATCACTGCACAACCCGAATTTACATTAAAAATAGTAACACCACTTCTTGGCTTCACTGCTGTTGCAGTAAAGCTTGGATCTGGAGAAAGTGCAATGTATGTCATCAAACTTTTCTGCTGACTTAAGAATGAACATTAATGGGGAATGAGCCAAATAATAAGACATCAACCCAGACTAGGACATAATGAGCTGGCATTATGACATCATAATATATATTTGATTATCTTAATGACATGCTTGATTGCTATAGATAGCTTTAATGTAAGGTGGGTGGATACAGCCTTGTACATGATTATGTCATTGTTAATGTTATAGCACTAGCACTAGCACTTAGTCTTATATATCAATTCACAGTACCTTACAGTCCTCTCTAAGTGGTTTACAGAATCAGTCTATGGCCCCCGACAATCTGTCCTAATTTTACTGACCTCAGAAGTATGGAAGACTGAGTCAATCTTGAGCCGGTAAGACTCAAACTGCTGAACTGCTGACAGCTGGCAGTCAGCAGAAGTAGCCTGCAATACTGCATTCTAATCACTGCACCACCACAGTTATATTTATTTTTATGAAAGCATATGTGCTATAGTGATGTGTGTTCACACCTGAATGTGTTACTTCATTTGGGAGGGGGGTGGTTAAGGATAAGTAACAAATCCAAAAATCTAGTAACAGTTAGGAGAAGCTGGGAGTTCTCAGCTTCTAATTTTTTGCTATTGGGTTAATTTGCAGCTAGAGTTTGTATAGAATAATGTTAGTAACCTCAATATGATTTCCTTCTATTTGTTGTTCACTTCAGTTTGATTGGCATATTATGTGTGCTGGCAGTGAGAAAATGAACTTAACACAGCATGGGGTATGAAGTATAAATAGAAAGCCAATTTTAATTTGTTTTCTAGAAATAACAGTAGGCCTCACTGTAATTTCTTATAAAAATATCTTGCTTATTTTTCATTAGAATTTTTTTTATCTAAAACTGTTTAGATAGTTAGATAGTCATGTTATAAGTGAAGACAAATTGTATTTGTATATTTAAAATCTGGAAATTGTGTCTCATCCTGCCTGTATTGGCCATTTATCATATCTAATATAAGACCAAACTGGGAAGTTTGGTAAAAGAAATGAATGGTGAAATGAAATGAAATGGTGCATTTTTTTTTTGGCCTATGAACAAAGATCAAGATTAAAGTGGTTAGATGAGCCCCTAGACAGAAAGAGTGCCAAAGGATAAATGTACTCCGAAGAATATCATTTTTCTCAGGTAGGCTTTAATGTAGGTCAAATATTGGCATGGCATAAAAAAGAGCTGTCTAGAAATCTTAATAGCCGATTAGTAAGAAACATCTACTCTCATTAACGGTATCATTATTTAATGCCAAATTTCTGGGCTTTGGTACAGATGCCTGGAACATAATGTACATAAAAGTTTGCTAAGCTTTCCCATGTTCACTGGAGCTTCTCACTGACTGCTACCCTGAGTCTCTCCCATAGGGTAATGAAAAAATGTAGAAAGTGAAAAATAAATTACATCGAACAAGTTTTACATCTCTGAAAATTTTGAACAGAGTTATTCAAGGAACCTAAGAGACTTTCAAAGAGGCTGTTTAGGTCTATTAACTACAATTACAAAAATGCACAACTATAGGTATATTATGGAAGTCCATGTTCTTCATTTTATACAGATTCTTAGTAGCAATGCTTATTGGCAGTAAATAACTTCTTTCTCTATAAAAATGTGGTTGCCCTCTCTAATAGTTAAACAAGCTAGGTTCTTCAAGTACAAAATCTATATATAAGAAAAGGAAGGAAGGAAAGGAGGGAGGGAGGGAAGGCATCCCATTCAAATCATTATAACAGAGCATGAAACAAACCAATGCAAATAATCATACAGAATCTATAATATAGAATCTACTAAAATATCACCATGAAGAATGGGAAAGATGATAACTCCTGCTCGCTAAGCCCAAGGAATGAAGACTTCAAAAATATTTTTACATTTTTACGCTTTTTTTCATAGATCTTGAGATATTTTATAATGTTTGGAATTTCATGCAAAAACATGTTACTATATGCCTGGCTCTGGTTCTTTCCCCCCCTCTCAATTAATATATTTTAAAGGTGTCTTTATTATCTAGAGCAGTATTTTTCAACCATGGCAATTTTAAGATCTGTAAACTATGTAATATCTTCCAGAATTCCCCAGCCAGTAGGTCCAGAGTCGCTTTAGTAAGATGGGCAGTATATGAATTAATATACAAAATAAAATAAAATATATACATTTTAAAGCTGCCAATGTTGATTAAAGGATATTTAATTATCTTTGTCCAGTGATTCAAGACAAACCCACAGGGGAAAAAAATCAAAGGTACCGGGAGAAAGAAATTGGTATCAAAGGTTTTTCCTGAAAAATTATTTTGGATTTAGTTATCCCTTGCTATAAAGGCTTCATCTTGATCTGCTGGAGAAGGAGTAGCAGTATGATTTATTTAAAAGATTTCTATGGCTGCCCATCTTAAGCAACTCCGAATGGCTCTCAACAACATACAATCAATATAATATCTCAGTACCAATGTACCCAGAGGAAAGATGAGGTGCTAGCATCCTGCAAAGCAAAATGCATCATCTTCTGTTATTATCTTTCATACCTCGAGGCCCTGCTTAGGATTTATAAACTGATGGTTCACCCTCTTTCTAAATAATAACATTGAATATTACAACTATAAAGATAAAATGTAATGCAAACTAAAAGAAAAAATAAAGGAATATAAAAACTCAGAAAGAATATTAAAGAAATAATAATAATAAGTTCTGCACCCCAGTTGATATTTGAGAAAGCATGCAATGCTTTCCTCATTTGTAATGTTGCTCTGACATTTCCTATACCGGTGTATCAGTCAGGTATATAATAATGGGCTAAATTGGCCTATAATCTATGCAATACAGGAACATCAATTTTTAAAAGGTCCAAGTAAGCATGCAGAAAGACAGGTTTTGTACATGTTCCATACTATATGACATTATACGACTATATGCATCATATGACTATATGCATCAAAGACAAATTCCTTGTCTGTTCAGTCACACTTGGCTATTAAAGAATTCTTATCTTATCTTATCTTATCTTATCTTATCTTTTCTTTTCTTGCCATAAGAATCTTAGTGTGGCATAGAAAGTGAAAACATCAAATGTTTGACATGAAAGTTTAACTCAGCCAGTTCTTTCTATGAACATGAATAAGCCTTCTCTGATGTATAAAGGTAAATGTAAATGTTTCCTCTGTCTGAACAAAGTCTTAGCATTCATGTATGGTTTGGATGAAGACCAGCACCATTCTATCAGGGAATAAGTTATACTATCATCCAGTTTTAAGGATGCCACTCCTCAGAAGAAAGAGTGCAATCTAAATATCAAAAAGATATCAACATGAAATGAATAAAGAACTTTTGTAAATTATTTTTGACCCTTGGCTTCTGGGTGGAAAGAAATTGCTTAAGACTGACAGTTTTAAGCAAAGAATAAATGATGATCATTTACTGCGAAACACAGGAAAGGCATTATCAAGTCATAACAAGAAAGTAGCATTGCATATTAAGTGACAACATTATTGTATTCTATATCAATATTAATACAAATATTGTAAGAAAAATAAGGGACACTATATTTGTATGAGTAATATTGGTAATACCAGCATTTTTATGGTGATGTATCAGCCTTTTCTTCATTCTAAAGAACATTAATTAAAACTTATTAAGATACATAGTAGAGATTGTATTTAAACAATGTTACTCACCCTTTGATTCCAATGAAATGAAGTTAAAGATGATTAATGGGTGACTAACATACTTTAGGATCTCATCCAATGAATTAATTCAATATGTTATCTATTTTATCCCAGTAGTAAAACAGACCAGGCAAAGAAAACCAGACATTTATGCATAATGTTAGCTATTCAAATATTAAAAGCAGCTATACAAGAAAATTCTGAATTTCTGAAGTCCAAAACAGTCTATATGTCATGGGGAGAGGGATTAGGATTGTAGGTATAAATTTATGGTTAAGAAAACTCTCATAAAGTACAGGTAGGGAACCTGTGACACTACAGAAATGTAGAACTACAGCTCAAACCTCAACAATTTCAAACAGCGTGACTAGTGATGAGGAATTGTATAATTCAGCAACATATGGAGGAGTTATCAGAATCAGAAATTGAGAAAAGTCCAAACATTAACCTGTGGTCCCATGGATCATTGTGGAGGAATATTCTATCAGATTGGCTGAAACTCTTTAAAAACTCTGAGTGAACTAAAATACACTTGCTTGCACACCTTTTCATGCCCTCCCCAAAGCATTTTTTGAGAAAGAAAAATGCAAATAATCAACTGAAAAAGATCAAAGTTATTAATATAACTGATATTGGCATGACTGCATCTATCCCAATTTCTTTTAAAGCCTTTAAATACAATTAAAACAAAACAAAATAGAATGAAAACATTATGGACTGGCTGGACCTCTGCACAGAAGCACTCTGCATGCATTTTATTGTGAGTTCTTGTCTTAACAATTTTTCACTATAATGATCTTATAAAAACATTGTAGCACAGTACAATGATGTTCACTTCAGCAGGCTAATGTGGTTTGTCAAATATCTTTTATTGTGCACATTACCACTCACTAGCTGTTTTTTTTTTTGTTAGAATGAATAGAGGTTTCTATAAAATATAAAAATATTTGTTTTACTATATTTGCTGTAGGCTATTCCAATTGAAACTTACTCGAATGGGGTTACATATTCTATTTGGATAAATAAAATTTAAATATATAATATTTATAATAAAAATATTACCATACAATTTAGTGCAAGACATTAAAATTACTTTTATTTCAATTATGGTCCCAAAATATTAGAGAAAGGGGGCATAACATTTCCATCTCTAAGGCCTAATTTTTGTTTCAGATGCAGTTTTGTACAAACTGTTTCTTCTCCTTTCCATTATATATGTTTTATTTTGTTCTACATAATTGCTGCTTATATACAGAAATTTATAAAATGATCATTTCTGGATATAAAGGCATCAGTGAACTATAAACAAAACTAAAATATATTCTTTCCTTCTCTTTTTTAAACAAAACACAAGATAATTAGTTGCAAAAGTGTTTAGGTAACAACAGATGTATGAAATTGAAAATCATTCCATAGTCTATACAAGGACTCTTGCTCACTAGGATATATTTAATTCTTAAAAATAAAAAAATCAGAACAGACTTGTATTTCATATATCTAGGTAAAAGTATTAATAATAGTTAGAATTCACCATGGCGTATGATTTTTGTGGGAAAGATTCCTTATACTACATGATTTGTAAACCTTATATATCACTGAATATTTACAATGTAATGTTTGGGCTTTACTAGTCAGTAATACTCCTGTAAATTTCTTAAGGTAACCTTTTTTTAAAAAATCCACTTTTGTCTTCCCATTTCACTTGAATAAAATTAAACTGTCTTAAATCCAAACACCTTAGTTTGAAAGTGTTTGTGATGTTAGTTGCAAGAAATATAAATATATCTAATAGTCTTAATAATATATCCAAATACAAAAAGAAAGCTTTTGTACTCTATTTCATCATGACTCAGTGTGGGGAAGATATTTAAAGAAAAGATTTATGGAGAAACTTAAACTACGTTTTGTTATTATTGTCCTAGATAACATATATATAATTCTTTAGCATTTTTTGCCATTCTAACAGGTATTTATCGGACTTAAGCACCGGTATCATTTGGAACAGAAATATAAATCTAGGTAAAACATTCATTTTAATTATTGATATTCTTCCAAGCAAAGATAACTGTAACTTTTTCCAAGCTTGCAAATCCTTTTGTATCTTTTGCCACA
>JAEANM010005417.1:0-19641 GCA_017656035.1 Myanophis thanlyinensis
GTTTTTACTGCTGGTATTTTAAAAATTCAGGGAGACTGGTATAGATCTATTTCAGGCTTTTTGGCCATCATCAGCCAAATATATATATATATATAATATTTGTTTTCTGAGGTTTTCGCGAGAACTACAAGGCCGAAAGCGCAGGCCTGAAGATGACAAATGAGACTTCATCAAAATGTTGCCAAGAAACCTCAAATCCTACGTGGGAAAAAACCCAAATAGTCAAATAGTCAAATATCTATCTATCTATCTATCTATCCATCTATCGGCTGCAAAATTCAGATTTTCTTGACAGTGGATTTACATCGACTAGATGAAAAATTTATCACAAGCAGATCTGTGTCTTGTTAGCACAAGTGGAAAAAGATGGAGATTGTTGTGATTCCTTTTTCCTCTTGTGTCTTTGCTTCAGAAAAGAGGCTTTGTGAGGAAAGGGGAAAAGGAGAAATCTGTAAATGTTTCCTCTATTTAACAGAAAGCCTCTGATGGATCTCTGTGCCTTCTATGAATAGCAAAACTTGTTCTTGAAGCTTATCTGCATTCAACAGAATTCACACAGCTCCAGGGGCATCCGTGGTAATAGGAGCTAAAAAAAATATTAAGATGGTGAGCACAACCACACAATCAAATTCTGCCTTTTTAAACATGTATATGGTCCTGTTTAAACCTGCAAAATAACAATACAATATTCCTGGCCTTGTATGCCCTAGCAGGAACCAGCCTATGTTGTACCACTGATCCTGTTCATTTTGATAGGGACATTTGGAAAATAAAATTTGGGGCATAATTAAATAAACTTCTGAACAATACTGTATCTGTGACACAAAAGCATTTTTTTCCTGTCCAATATTTTAATCTGTCACTAACTTTTGAATAGCCTTGGTCTGTACATCAAGACAGTATATTTCAGTTTTGGTATTAATGATAGATTTCAGCCTGGGAGGAAAAAAATACTCTAGGAATCTCTATTTTTCAGAGATGAAAATATGAAAATAGTTTCTATACTGACTCTATTTTGATATAATTCTTTTTGTTCGGTATCAGCCAAGAGGAGACCTTCTTAACACATTTCATTTCTGATCTTTTAAAACTGTCAGGCGGGAATGATTTTCAGTCACTTCAGTCTGGAGTGGATTTAAAAACTTGTCCCAAAGGTGGTAGATTAATAGATTTAAAAGGCAAGGAATTAATCTAATGCACTGATCTGTCTCCCAGCCCATAACTTACAGTATAACTGTCACAAGATTATGGCAGTTCTCCAATGAAACAAAGTACTTACATTTGATTTTGCAATAATAAAGCATTTCACTGACCATTACAATTTCTACTTTAATACATAATTATTTATATTCTAGAAGCAGATACCAGAGAGAGTTTTAAAGACTTAAAGGGCATATAATAGTCATAGTAGTTATATGGAATGTACATTGGTTGGACTTTAATTACAAGAAATAAAATGAACCAGGGCATGATAAAGCTCTTGGCTTTTAAGACCATCTTTCAAAAGACAGCCAAAACTAATACTTTCATTGGTTGCCAATTGTTAGGAAGAGTGAGCCATTTATGTAGAATGATAGGATAGAGCTCCAAGGGAGTTTTATTTGATTTTTTATTATGATTGCTCTGAGTGACTGGGTCAGATTTATTTTTTAAAATGATCACTCTCATTTGAAAGACAAAATCTTCTGACTGCTAAAGTCCCAAATAGGTGGCAGGTAAAATAAGATGTTTGTTTGTTTGTTTGTTTGGTTGTTTGTTTGGTTGTATTTTGGAATGTTTTTACTGCAAACTATTCTTTCTTGGTTCTACCTTATCCATAGTAAGGGCAAGATAGAATACTGCCACATCCCCTAGTAAACCTTCCTGGGAAAATTAATAGAAAATTCTTTCAAAAGTATGAAGGACTATATAAATGACAGATGTTTTGCTTGATGCATTTATTTACTACATAATAAAAACAAACTTCCCCCAAAAAATAAGAACCCCAAAATATTCTTCCTTCTACCACTCACCTGAAATTCAACATGATCATGCAAAGTTGACCCACCAATGTTTTACACCTGCTTTCCTAACTAAATGTTCTCTACAGTATATGTGCTGGAACTACAAATCCCCAAAGCTTCAGCGAGAAGCTTTAAGAAATCTCCTAGGTACAAAGAGACAAATGGATAGGGATTATTTTGCTTAGAAAATGGATTTCTAAGAGGAACAATAGAATAGTTGGCACTGCTATATTTCAGATGGTAAGACTGACATCTGACTATTCATACAACAGTTTGGTAGTGTGCCATTCAGTCAATCATGATTAGGAGATTCACTCCTTATGTGTAGAAAATTAGCATGGTGGGGAGAAAGCCATATACCTGTCTCATTTGCATAAGTATATGACCTTGTTTGAAAATGAACTGGGCAAAATATTCAGCGTGCAGAGGGTACATTTTATCCACCACAAGATGCCACTTGAATGGGGAGGGACCTACGTGTGTTGCTTGTAGTTGCTTGTAGCTACTACAAGCAATTTTAGTGGAGTGAAGAGGAAATTTCTACTTGTGGAAGTTCTCACTGTTTTAATCCATGCGCCTCTCCAGTCAGTTCCGGCAAGGCTTTGACATGTTTGGACATACCTCTGTGTTCACTACTATACCTTGAAATATGTTGCAGATGTTGGGATCTGACCTGTGCTGTGATGACTATTCTCTACTAATTGATTGTTTTATAAGTTTCCCTTTCTATAAATATAAAGCATCTTCAGCTTCATAGATTTCAGTAAGAAGTCTCATCTCATTGTAGACTTGCATACACTGGATTGGATTGTACTTACTTGTGTTTATCTTGGTTATTTTTGAAACAGTGTCGTAACTTCTTATTTTTAAAATGGAAAAAAGATTTTTCCAGATAAATACTTTATCCTCCCTCCCCCTTCAAAACATCTTCATTTTTCCCCATCTTCTAAAATGCTTTTGTTAAGACCTGTCTATTCCCACAAAAATGAGCCCATGATAAGGTTCGGGCCTTAAGAGGTGTACTTACATGCATTGCTGCTCACCATTCCCCACAAGACTTTGGTTTGCACATATCCTTCCTTCCCAGCTTCCACTTACAGATGCATTTTAATATGATTTCCATTTAAAAGAAACACAACTACCTGCTTATTTTCCCCTTTAGCATGTTTTTTTTTTTAAAAAAAAATGCTTGTAGGAAAAGAAGGGGGGAAAGTAAACATTGCATAACAAAGTGTTCTGTAGCTGTCAGCAAGGGCTTTGGAAATAAAACATTTCCCTCCCAACCCACAATTGGCTGACAATCGGCACATAATGAATAATAGCTCTTGGGGACCAGCCGCAAAAGATGTGTGGGAAAACTTTAATTAAAAGCTTGTCAGTACAATTTTACCTGGGTGACATCATCTGACTGAAATCTTGCTGCTGGGCTTTGTTGTCTGTTGAATCACAGGTAGCTGGCTTGTTTTGCTGACAGCAAACAATTCAAAAAAAAAAAAATACTTTAGAACACTGGGGGGAAGAGGTTTAGCTGCCAGTAGAATCCAAACTATTCACTGTGGTGTAATTTTCTAATTAGCAGTTGCAAAAGTCTCATGCTTGCCTTCACTCCTGGAAGTACAGAGTGACAACTGAATTTGGGTAGCATTCCATTATTATGCTCACTAATATTCTCCCCCAACATTGTGCACATCAAATGAGTCTTGAAGAAGCTGGTGGGGGGGGGGTCCAAGGTGGGACAACATTCTGTTTACAACAGCAGCCAAGCTGATGGAAGGACCTGGAGGAAAACTCCTTTCCCCTACTGCATATAAGCATATTGTCCTAAATATATAAGGCTATTCTGAACTATAGGGTCTCTGCGATGAGAAGATGACACTGAGACATCATGAACAATGAACTGCAGGCATTCAATTAAAATATGAACTCAAATAAAATTTTAATCCCTTTTCTTAAAAAGGGGGAACTAACTGAACAATTATTTTCAAATGAAGTTCATAGATTAACTCTACATAAATTACATATTCGGGAGAATTTGTGAAACATGTTATTGGTGATAATGATGCTCAGTTTCTCTCAAGTGAAGCAGGAGGAAATAGAAAGCATAGACAAAGCATAGTTTTGAAACTGTTTAAATTGCATTTTAACAATTTTGTTTGAATTACTGTATGTTGATTGTTAGGTTTATATTTGAATTGAGTGTACTGCCCAGAGTTGCATGGGTGAAATGGACAGCTATTATAAATACAGTAAATAAACTAAATAGAGTCAGTTTTGTGTAGTGGTTAAGGCATGATGTTAGAAACTGGAGGCTGTGAGTTTTAGTCCTGATTTAGGCATAAAACTAACTGGGTGATCTTGGGCCAGTCACTTTCTCTCAGTGCTAGGAAGGACACAGTGGCAAATTACTTCCAGACAGTTGCCAGGAGACAACAGTGACTCAAGGGCAAAGAAATAAATAATATACATTAAACCTATATTTGTTTGTTTGCTTGTTTCTACAAACAGGGGCATAAATGTATTATAAAATCACCATGGCTCCTTTGCCTTTGAACAATAATGCCACATGTTAGTGAATTCACAGCTTTCACTTATTTTGTTAATGGACATAGAATACTTATTGAAAGAGTTGGTTTAACGTATATTCAATTGAGATTTCCAGGAAATGTGCAAATCAAATATAGTTTTTTGAGCACCCCCTCTCCTTTTCTTCCCTCACACTGACCCTGAACTATCCCTCAAGGGAAAACTACCAACTGTAGGATCCTTTTTTTTTTAATTTAATTTCCAGCCAAAACACTTCAACTAAACTGCTGTCAAGTCTGCAACCAGCTGGGGCTCTAGGGCGTGTTCCCCCTACATCTCCAGATCCAGTAAGTTCCAAAACCAACTTCTGATTGTGAACAAATTGTTTTGTTATGTGTAATGATACCAAAGCTAAATAATAATTCCACTTTACTATATGCATTAATACAATAACCATACTGTATAAACCAGATTTACAGAGATTCAGAATTAATTTTATATAGCAATAACTACTGAAGTCAATGGGCTGGAATCTCTGTGTCTGGAGGCTTGTTGAATATCTCTCTCACTCATCCTAACAGTTTCCTTAAAGGGGGCAATTTTTTTCAGCCACATAATATGCACACAGTGAGTCCAATTCTTTCCTTGGCAAGGATGTACATACTAAGCTGCCTTGCCAAAACATATCATTTCTGTGGACTTGCACTCTCTTGATCTTGGTCAACGCACAGTGATTAAAATGCAGGCCAACTCTACCCACTATCAGGAGTTCAATCCTGACCAGCTCAAAGTTGACTCATCCTTCCATCCTTCCAAGGTCAGTAAAATGAGGACTCAGATTGTTATGGTAATATTCTGACTCTGTAAACCACTAAGAGTAAAGCACTGTGAAGAGGTATATAAGTTTAAGTGCTATTTGCTACTCCTCTAGATATCGTCAGTTCCTTGTCAGTTCTATGGCTCTGCCTAATCCTGGTCCATTTTCTCAGTCGCTACACAGTGGTGACTCTTTTTGTCTCAATCCTCTCTTAAACTGAGGCATTGAATCCTTTGCCCATTGATCCACTGCCCTTGAATTCCATTTATAGGCAGATAAATCAGCAAGGCATATGCAGAGCAAAAATCCTTGAGCATTTTATTTTATTTGTTACTCACAAGTATTTTTGTCACTTTCTATCTTACATCCCTGTTGTCTTATCTCTGATTCATGAGTAAACTTATCTCTGGTTAAAATTTTATCTCTCCTATCTCCCTTAGCTCTCAATTTTTTTCCTCACTCTCTTAAATCTCTGCTACTGCAAAGAGAGTGGCCTGAATGAGACTAATTTCCCATTGTCCCTCATTAAATGCTGCTTCTTGCTAAATAAGCTGAAGCTACTAAAAATTGTGTGAGGAGAAAAAGAAGAACTATGCAATTGTTGGCTTATTACCACAAGGAACCAAAAGAGATCTAGCCACTAAAGAAGACTTAGCATAAAAAATGAAAGAAGCAGGAACACTGGTCTTTTGTAATCAACAGACGAAAATTTTGTCAATGTGCAGATTTTCTAAAGACCATCCAAGATTTTTTGGTATAGCACCCAGTTTACCAATAAACTATAGGAACAATGTAATGCTTTCCTCTGCTAGCATTCTGTTCATGTTTTATTACATTATTTCAATATTCATGTTTTATTTCCTATGTATTCAACAAGTTCCATTTTTCCTATTTTTATTAGTTTATCAAAATATAAAATACAAAGAAAAATGAAAATAGTGGGAAAGTAGAGGAGGAAAAAAAAGGAAGAGGAAAAAGTATAGGGGAAAAGGGGAAAAAGAAAGAAAAGCATTTATTTCCAATTCTTTGTAGAGCAGTAGAATAAGATAATAGCATACAGCCTCAACTTTTTATTTTTACATAAAAGACAAGTCCATATTTACATTGCATTATCAGAGTAGTTTCCAAATTCTGAACAGCAAATGTTTCACTATATTCTGTATTAATTAAATCAAACATTAGTTCTAGTTTTCAGCACAAAATGTTAAAAGGGCTTCAAACAAACTGGAATTAGTTTAGAGAAGGACAATGAGGTACCAGAGGTACCTGTTGCCACCGTCAGCCTCCCGCCAACCTGTGCGTTCCCACAGGGTTGGCCTACTTGGGGTTCCATTGTCAGGACAGTGTTGTCTGACAGCCCCAAGGGTTTGAGCCTTCTCTGTGGGGGCACCCTCCCTTTGGAATGAACTGCCCCCAGAGATCCGGACCATCACGGACCTACGGACCTTCTGGCGTGCACTGAAAATCTTTCTGTTCCAACAAGCCGGTCTGGCCTAGTACTATCAGTTGGGGGATTTTAATTGGTTTTAATTGGTTTTAAATGTGTAATTTTTAATTCATTTAAAACTTTAAATTTATAATTAGTTATTTGGCCATTAATTTAATTAATTTTAATTGTGTTTTAAATTGTTATATATTTATGTTTTTTAGTTGGCTGTACACCACCCCGAGTCCTTCGGGAGAGGAGGCGGTATAGAAATTTTGATAATAAATAAATAAGAGGTACTTCAAGGTACTAGAAGTTAAATTAAGGAATTAAAAGTACTTCAACGTACTAAATCCAATGAAGAGAAAGGGAAGGAAATGATATTTTTAATAATGAGTAAAGCAGTGTATATTACAGCATTCTTGAAACAATGAAACAATCTGTCACTTCAAAGTACAAGACACAGAATAATTGGTTAAAATTATAGGAAGGCTTTTAAAAAAGATTTCTAACATTCAGTCAGTTACAGAGGGCATGTCATGAGGTCCTCTTCACTGGATGCGTTTAAATGCATGATAGACAGCTATCTATTAGAGATGTTTTAATTTGGATCTCTGTACTGAAAAAGTTACTGTATTGTACTGAAAAATTTGATGGCTTAAATAACCCCTCCTAGTTATTTGATTTTATACATTTAGCTTTAATGAAGGCCTTGTTTGCACTTGTAGTTTATCACTATACAACCATACTTTGATAAGAACAATATTCCCCCTTGGCCCCATGATGTTGTATACTAATTATATGTGGCTGGATTTTCCTCAGGTATGAGTCACTGTGGAATCACTTAAGATCACACTAAGCACCAATTAAAGCCAGGGTTTAACACTAAAGCTTAAACTTGGCTTACAAACTTTTGTTGTTGTTGTTACTAGGGAAAGTCTTTTTCAAATCATTTGGCCACGCACATAGTCTATTTAGATTGCTTCCTGGAATAACAAAAGTCCTTCTTGGATATCCCAAATTACCTTAATTATCCATCTCATGGTATCAGCAAGTTTTCATCTGGATGATGGAATCATTGATAGGATGACTAAATCAAGTCCCAACAATTCATTTGCCATGGGAACTCAAAGTTAGCATGAACTTAGATTTATTACTAATAATTAAAACCTGGCCATTGCTCAAATGATTTGTAGTCATTAAGGAGCATGCTTAACAGTTAAAAGCAGATTAACTTATTTTCCCTTGATATAAGCTAGTGCTGTAAGAATCATTGTATGAAGTCAAATGAATGTGTGGGAGAGTGTGTAGAAAGACTTGAATCAACCTGTAGAGATCAGGTAGAAGTTTCCATTGAAGTTCTTATCTGTGGAACAATCAAACTTTGAAAGGGTGTTGGTTTCTGAATTCACCATTCCAAGCTTCAGTTGCTGTGTGGTCTCTAAACATATTGCTGTCAAGTAGTGAAGAGTCTTGAAAATAATTAAGGTATAAACATCAGCAATGAATTATGATTAGGAGTACAGAGTATGCAGCAGGCCTGTATCATTGATCTATATATGTTAAATATGCACAAGATTTTGACATTGAATGCCAGAATTCAAAATTCATGTTTTAATGTCAGCATCTGAATTTTCACATCAATGTTAGAATTTTAAAACTATATACCCATGCAGTCACAAACCTTTACATTGCTCCTATTTAGAAATTCATTAAATTATATTCTAGAGCATATCAGGTCATTGGAAACATGCCAGGAGTTGCTTTGCAGAGTAAGATCAGCTGCATATAAATTGAATGAGTGAATGAATGAACAAACAAACAAATAATGTTCTGTACTGAGTGGTCAGTCTTTTTTCCTCTTAGGTTCAGAAGAGTAACTGCCCACAAGTTACCCAGCCAGCTGTCATGGATAGGAAGGGACTCAAATTCATGGTCTCCCACTTTCTAGCCTGGTGCCTTAACCACTAGAGCCAACTGGTTTTGTCATCAGAAATGTATTGAAATCAAGAGCTGAGTGATTGGATCTCATTTATGATTATTGTGCAAGTAACTAGTCCTAGTGCTTATTTAGTAAACTTTATGATTGAGAGATGATTGCTGATCTACATCAGAGAAATAATTGTTATTTTGCATTTTATTAAAGCTGCTCTACATAGAAAAACAGTGCTCTGACAAGAGGATCATGTACATAATTGTGGCAACAAAATTCTCTTTGTTCAATAGTAGTTTAAAAATAGGAAGACAATGGAAATTGTGAGGGGGAAAAAGGAAGGAAGAATAATAATCATATTCCATCAATTATGCATTAGCCTGATGAGTTCATCAGTCTTTTTATATCTGAACGAAGTATTTAGAATGCTACCAGAAGCCCCATCTAAGGACTACTTAGAAAAGTGGGTGGCCCATGTTAATTCATATGCACCATTCACATTGTTAAGTAAGCTATATCTTTAAAAATGTTTTGTAACATGTGATGCTATTTTATGTAAGGCTACTTTAATAAAAACATTTATATTTCATTGATTTTTGCTGTTTCTTTTATGGTATTTATGTAACAGTAGACAAAGACCAGAAGACAGCCATGAAGATAGATGTGATGGTGCCAAGTGACAGCAACATCAGGAAGAAAGAATATGAGAAACTGGAGAAGTATCACAGCCTGAAGAAGGAAGTAGAGAAGCTGTGGAAAGTAAATGGTTCCAGTAGTGGTAGGAACACTCAGAACTGTAACTCCTAAGCTGTAGTAGTGATTCCAACAGATCCTAGGAACAACATCAGAGCTCTCTGTCCAGTAGAGGACCCAAGTTTGAGGAAGATCAGCCATAAGGTTGAAGACCAACCATAAAATTGAGAAGGGAATGTTTTTATATATGTAATTTTTTGTTATGGCCATTGTAAATGTCAACACAGGAAAATAAACATTCTAGATTTAATGCCAATCATCATGTTACTTAATACCAGTCCTCTTTGTTTGCTGAACCTTCCTTATGGGTTACTTGGGTTGTTGTTTTTCTTTGAATGAGCTAACAGATCCCTTTACTTTGGGATCTGATAACAAGCAAAGCAGAAGTTTCTTCACAATCTTGGTTTCTGGATAGATATAGCATTTCAAAAAGGAGTATAATTTAATATTAATATCTGGATTTTTAAGTAGGAAAAAAACCCATGTTAATATTCATGGCCAATTGTGACTAGATTGGAAGTGAAAAGGGAATGGCAAAACAAAAATAAAACATGATCAGATGATTTGTTTGAATGAAGCAAGAGTCAAGGTAATAAAAAATTCTAAATTCCATCTGGAAAATATTCCTGCTTACCTCAAACTATATATACAAACAGGCCAGTTCCCATAAACACTTAACAATGGCCACACCAGATAAAGTTGATGGGAACTAGACTCCAATAATATCTTGAAGGACACATTTGCCATTCGTATCATTAAGGAAGAACAGGGCTAGACCAATCAGCAGATTGACTTGGTATTGGGCAACTTCTTACCCAAAAGAGGAAATTTTATAGATACCTATAGGTAGTTCCAATGTAGAACTACCTATACTTGAACCAGGCAATGAATTTTCAATCAAATCCCTCTGGACCTTTAATTTTAGAAAAGTGACTTATTTTCTTCAATATTATTTAACTATTAGAATATAGATTTTTCATGACAGAAAAACAGAATGGCTGAAAGTTGAGGTTCTCAAGATGAATATTGCAACCCTGTTAACATTTTATGGCTTTGTGCATTCCTGCAGAAATACATGTAGCTTCTACTGTTCTCCGATTGAAGGGCATCTAAATGTTTGTGGATGTATTCACACCTCTTTTAACACCAAATTCAACTTTGCTCTCTTTGCAGTGGCTGAAGCTTAATCCTGATCTCCTTGTACATGTTTGTGATCACAGCTTTAATTTTCTGAAATACACTGTCCCCATCCTACCCCAGTCATTTATTCAAAACCAAGCTGTTTACATCTTTCAATTTCTTTACTCTTTACTCTTCAATTTGTAGGTATATAGCTTAAGTAGCATTTGTCCACAATGAAAACATGCATCCATAGGTCTTTGTAAAGTTACTTTGAATAGTGTACTTTGTAAGGAAACCTAAAAATGTCTGTGGGCTAAGTAGATGTAAATAAATAAGTGGATCAGTTTCCATAGTCATAAAAAAGTGGATGAGGAGACATAAATTTAATATGTAAAAATTTGTTAATGATGGTGTGTTAAATGGCATTGGCAGAAGGAAAAAAACAATGAAACTATTCAGAAACAAATATAGACAAACTAAATAGCTCTTAATTTTTAGGTCCTAAAAGTATGCCACTGTATTTCATAATGCATATATTAATATTTATATCATTACCATACCATGTATGAATTAAACACAACATCCTGTTTTGAATTCTCACCTTTTTCTTATTAAATAAATTGTAAGTAGTCCTCGACTTACAACAATTCATTCAGTGACCATTCGAAGTTAACAACAGCACTGAAAAAAGCAACGTATGACTGTTTTTCACACTTACCACCATTGCTGCATCCCCAGTCATATGATTAAAATTTGGAGATTTAGCAACTGACTTATATTTATGATAGTTGCAGTGTCCCGGGTCATGTGGTCCCCCTTTTATGACCTGACAAGCAAAGGCTATGAGAAAGCCTGGTTCACTTAACAACCATGTGACTAACTTAACAAGTGCTATGATTTACTTAACAACTATAGCAGGAAAGGTCGCAATGTGGGGCAAAATTAACTTAACAAATGTCTTGCTTAGCAACAGAAAGTTTTGGCTCGATTTTGGTCGTAAATCAAGGACTACCTGAATTAGGAATGAAGCTATGTGAGAGGTAGTGAGAGAGAGGTATTATTTTTTTCTGTGCACATACTCTTTATCATAGTGATTTGTGACACTTCATTTCTCAGAAAGGTATTGTTTGGCTCTGGCTTTTGAATTGGTTCTACTGAACCAACATGGCTAAGTGCACCTTGCAGGATCATCTAAGCCATATTTCCTTTTCCCTTTCATCTCTTAAATTCCAGCCGAAGAATAAGCTGACAAATACAACAGAATGAGATTACAGGTACAAGAAGCAGCAGCCTTTCTGAATGCTTTCACATATTAAACAACAAAATAAAGACTCTGTTTGCCTAAATGTAGCCCAGCAGGCAGTCTGGCATTGTCTGAGCTTTTTCCTAGCTGTCTACATCCAGGGAGTATTAGTTTATTTGGAGGCCATGAAATTCTGAAGTTGTACAATCTGCCTCATTCTATGAAAAAAAAAAAAATGAGGCTGGATTTTCATTTTCCATAGAATGAGGCAGATTGTACAACTTCAGAATCTTATGAAGAAGGATTTGGAATTAGGGTACAATCAACACAAGAGAAGAAAGTTTGGGGTTATGTGGACCCCGACTACAAAATCAAATAGGCTTTTGTGATAATAATTATGTACATCTTGGCTGGAAACATATAGGTTAGGTCCACGCAACTTTTATTTTGTACTTTTGTGAGACAGTGCTGAAACAGGATGAATCTCTGATTTGTTTAACTATTTGGGCCTGTGTTAACATTTTAACAAAAACAGGAATATTTGTTTATGCTCATAAATCTGATTATTATTTCAAAAGGACCTTCTAGAGAAACAATCACATTATCTTGCATTCATAGTTCATTTATACACTCTGTGAATATATTTGTGTCTCATTTTAAAAAAACACAATTTCCTAGTAGAAAGTTAGTTGTGCTGAGAACTCACTGTGAAATTATTCATTGTGTAGGATTATCTATCATTATTTAATATTACATATCAGGAACCATTGCCCGCACACTAAAAGATCTTTTTTATCTTTTATAACATTACAACATTGCTCAATTTGATGGTGCAATATATTGTGAAACAAACCTTGTACAGACAGTAGTGGTATTCAACCTGAATGCACCGGTTCTAGCGAACCAGTAGTGGTAAAAAGCATTTGGCCCCATGTACCCGCCCCTGCCCTATCCTGTCCTATATCCCCCCCTTTTTTTTCTTTCTTGCTCACCTGAATCATGTGGCACAGCTGTTTTCCATGCTTCTGCAGCCTTCCTACTTAGCGGGGCTTCCTCTGGTAAGCCTAATTGCTGTATTTTTGAAGCTGTGCGGCAGCGCAGATGGCACACATGCACTCTGAACTGCTAGTAAAACCGGTTGCATCCCACCACTGTGTACAGACATTCTAAAGATGCGTGTGAGGATGTTTATTCAATATTTATCCAATTGTATATATATATTCAGGTCTTCCTCTTTTTTTATATTTCTGTTGATAAATTTAAAATCAATCATTGTGAGTGGGTGGCCTTGCAATGTTGAAAAATATCTAAGCATGACATAGCATTAAATACTTCATCTCTGAGTGTAAATAAATATTATTTTGCCACTATGATTTATTTAAATTTACTGAGTGCCCAACTCCAGTAGGCTCAAAAAGAGGTATGAGGATGAGAAGAAGTGAGCAGAGAGAGCTATTGCTCCAATTTTCCCTACTCTCTAGGATACCTCTAGCCTTCTACAACATTTGATGATATATTATTATTAAATGGGAAGGAGTGATCATTTTTTGACCAATTTATGTTATGTTATTGGAATATCTCCAGTGATCAGTTATGTTTTGTCCTAGGTCTCCCAAGTCACAGAAGCAGACTCCGCTTTCTGCTAAAACATCTTTATTACAACTACAGAGGAATTCTTCTGTTATAAACAAAACCAGGCTTTCCCATTACAGTCCTTTATTAGGCTTGGAACAAGGCCAGATGATAACTCACAGTCACATGCTGCAGTCACAAAGGCAGAAACAGAGCTTTCCCAAATCAATTCAAACTAAATTGTTCCCTGCAAACTCCCCTCCCCTTTGCTCCTCTTTTTAATCCCTCTTGGAAGGGCCAATCACTGGCCAGCTGTGCTCTTCCTTCTGAGATGGCCCTGATTCCTAAGCTGCTCCCTTCTCTAGACAGCTCTACACAGGCGCACATTGGGAACAGGCTCCAGCTGTTCACTGCTATGTGACTCGGAAAGCAACTGATGATGACAGACGTGCCTGGCCCCAGCTCTGTCTCTGAGTGCTCATCAGAGCCTTCCCCAGACTCCAGGACAGGGTCATGTTGTTCCTAACTGCTTGAGTCTGCCAACAGATCCACTGGCCACTAGCGGACATACCAAGGTATCTCTGTATCTTCATCTAAACACTTACAGGTCATCTTGCATGTTCTAAACATGTGAAGTTGGAACGATGGTGGCAGGAACTGAGATACTGGCATCAGGCTCATAGTGTTGCAGTCCGCAGAGGTGCTAGGAGAAGGGAGCAGCTCAGGAATCAGGGTTATCTTGGAAGGCATTGCACAAGTGGCTGGTGATTGACCCCTCCCAGAGGGATTACAAAAGAGGAGCCAAGGGAAGGGGAGTTTTGCAGAGAACAATTAGTTCATATTGCTTCAGAAAGCTCTATTCCTGCATTCATGACTGCAAGAGAAATTGTGAGTCATCCTCTGGCCTTGTGCCAAACCTGATAGGAGACTGTGCTATCAACCTGGTTTTATTTATAAAATAAATAAAATTTCTAATGGACAGCAATGTCTGCTTTCTTGTTTGGAGAGGCCTAGGACAGAACACATAGTTTTGACTCTGCAGCTTCTCCATATTTTATTCCTACCATATGTTTGAATAAGACTCTGATTATATCCACTGTGTGATACTGATAGCTTGGGATGATCAGGAAAAAGAATTGAAACAGTTAGAAAAGGACACTTAGACAACATGACTATAACATTACCAAACCTAATCTTTTGACTTCTGACTTTTACATACTGCTCATGGAATCCATGATCTGACTTAGTCAAAACATGGAATATAATATAATAAACAAATATGATGTGATGACAGTTTCTACTCTTCTAAATAGGCTTTCAAAAGACTTGACTAAATGTCTGGAGGATAACATACTAGCTCTATCAGCTGGACCTGTCATCAGCATCTTACTTAATTTTGTTGCATGTCACTTTAAGATTGTAGTGGGATGTGATATACAAATGCTTTTAAATAAATAAACAAGGAATGGGAAGCCTAATGTTGGACAAGAGTATCTTGCATGTGAAAGATTTCCCATGATTTTACTCATGTATCTATTTTCTGACATATTTAATTTAAAGCACATCTGTTTATCGTATAAGTGAATAAATAATTTAAATTGTATTTCAAAAGCACCTGTCTGGACATCAGTAGAAGTCTCCACATATTGCTCCTAGAAAAGCAAAAGCAAACCCCCCCCCCCACTATCATATTCCCAATTCTTTCCATAGATATATTTGCATTATTTTTAAGATATAAATGTTACATTACATGGATAATATGTGGCTGTCAAGCAAAGGTAAAACACCTTTATATAATTATTTATTTTTCAATGTATTGAAAATTGGGTAGGGGAAGTTACTATAATAATTAATTCATAGCAAATTCAATTTTACCCTCCACTGTCAAACACTAAAATCCAACACTTCTTTGTGATCATTCATAATATCCCCTTGCCTTCAAGTTACAATAGGTCACTTTATACTTTGGCTGTCTTCCTCAGTTTTTAGAAGAGAACAATCTATTCATTGCAATTATTAACAAAAACAACTGCCTGATCTCCCATGGAGTATAAACTGATCCATTGTAATCCTAGGTCTACTGGTGTCATGGTGTCACACATAGGACCTACTAATTACTAATTTCAGTGACAATCAATTTAGTAATTTTCTACCATCCTTTTAGAAAATATTCAGGTGAAAACATCAATTTTGATGTTTTTCCAGTCTATATATACATTTAAATTCATAGACACACATATATGCATGTCCAAAAAATTCTGCCCACACAAATAATGCAATTCATGGCACAAAAAATTATGAGAAACAGTCGAGATAATTGTCTGTCTCTCCAGATTGATCACTGAGCAACTTGGTGTCCAAGGGGCCCAATCTACACAAATATTTTTGAAACTGGTTGGGCATTAACACAAGTTAGGAGCAGCTCAAGTATCGATATGCAAACAGAATGACATTTAGCACTTCTTCTAGTTGAGAGTTTAGGAGCTAGATTTGCTGTTGTCCATGTAGAAGCATTAAGATAGGACAGTAAGACAAACACTCAGCCACTGAGGCCAAATTTTGAATTCAAAATGCAAATTATTGTATAAGCATACAGAAAAGTTCACCCTCTATGCTAACCAGCCTGTCTGCAATTTGAGGTCTATGGCTATATATTCAAACAGCATATATGTATGTATACATCTGTTGATGTCACAGCCAACAACTGATTTTTATATATATGGAAACCATTTTTGCCATGCTCATGTTGGGCTTCTGGAAGCAGAGATTAGAACTGCCCCAAACTAGCAAAAGATGGGGGAGCCCTTGGGTTTTGCTATCTAGCAATTCAGAAATCCCAGGTCAGAGTCAGACCCAATGGCAATTGCAACAGCACATGCTGCAACTTTTGCTGAAGTAACTTATTCAGATCCTGTAGGATTCAACTGCTAAAATGAGGGGCAACTAAGATGCTACAGAAGCCAACAGGCCAGGGAAGAGAAATCACAAGCATTTAATATCAGGTTAACACTTTACAGATTTTGTAAGAATGACTTGCCATACAAGATGAGGTATCTTTTCAGGTGAAGCTTTCTTCTGGGACAATAGCAACAAAAAAGCTGCATCTTTTAATGAATGACACTTCTTGTTGTAACTGTTCTCCACACCAAATGCCTCCAGGCTGTCATTTAGGCATTTGATAAAATCTCAGACCAGGTGCTCCAAGTCTTTCAACATCATAAATTCCACTCTGACATTTAAAAAATAAAAAATAAAAGGTTAAACTAGTTTGATGGAGAGACACTCTCCCAGGTGTTATTTTCAAAGTGTCTGACTAATTTACAGCAGTGAGTAATCATTATAAATGATAATGATCATGTAAATTACCCAAATTAGAAATATGCTTCATTTTGTCAGGAAGATACTAAATGGTTTTATCAGGACTTGTATGACATAGTGTTTCTAAAAGATTGTTCAAAATATTTGTTAAGGGGGAAAATCAAGAATTGTTGTGCCAAAGATAATGCATTCAGTTTGAACTGCAGAAATATGGTGAACTTTTGTTGAACAAATCAATCGACACATCTGGAATCACACACAAATATATAGCATTGTTTTAAAGAAACATATTTACATAAGGCAGTTGTATCACGATTTCTTGCAAGCATCTCATTTTTCCTTTGCCCACAACCAATTTTATTTAACGTCTTCTGCCATGGCTAAAACAAAATTGCTAGAAATCCCCAAGGAATTTTTGGGTAGAGCATTCAATTCCTAGATCAGGAAAGGAACCATCTTTTCTCTCAAGAGCTGAATTCACTGATACTTACTGTAGATTATTTTGCAGAAATACCTGAACCACAGCCCAAAGTTGAAATCTTCAGTTATTTCTCTCTTTCCTGTCACCTACAAGGCAATGGGCATTCTAGCCAGATGGGCTAAACAGATCACTTACAAGTTCTTTTGTGATTAGGCCAATGGCTACCTTAGGTGTCAAAGCAAAACAATCCCCTTTTATTTAACCTCCAGATTGCACGGTAGCCACCACACATACAGCTGTATACATATGTACAGAGAGCTAGCTATGTCTAGCCTATAAAAGAAAAGTATTGGGGGGGGGGCATAATTATATTCCCAGTACTTAAGAGACAGTCCCAGAGAATAGGGGATTGACTTATTCTTCAAAGCACCACAGGCCAAGACAAGAAGTAATGGGTGAAAGCTTGTTAAAAAGAGATCCAACTTGGAAGTAAGGAGAATTTTTCCGATAGTAAGAACAATTAATCAATGGAATAGCTGGCCTTCTAGAATTGTGGGTGCGTCCCAACAAAAATAGACTGGACAACTATTTGGCTGGGTTCCTGCCCTGAGCTGGGAGTTGGACCAGAAGACCTCCAAAACTTCTTCCAGACTTATGATTCTATTTTCTATGTTTTAAATGACCCACCTTTGCAAAATTTGGGCTGAAGAGTTTTCTCTTCCCCTGCTTAGACATCCACATTCAACAAGCTGTGCTTGTTACAGTCCTAGCTTAAATTTGCCCCAGCTTTTCCTCAATAAGGTCTGTTGCAGTTTGTTATAAATCTTTTTCAGTACTATATAACATGTATCTGATATCTAGAACTTCACTGAGCTCAATTCTAGAAATAAAACTCACAGAAAGAATGGAGTAGCTATTTTTTTTTCATAGCATATTGTCACTTGTGTAATGGAGCACAATCTTGTCAGCAACAGAATAACTCCCATAAAGAGTCAAGGAGAAATTAATGATTATGCAGCATATGTATCAATGTTGGATACTAAATAAAAAGAGGTTAATGAATTCTATGGACGATGTGCAGAAGTAATGGCTCAAACACTAATGAAGGATGTTCTAATCATTATTGATGATTTATCAGCAAAGGTTGGAAAAAAATACTGTAGGAAACAAATTGCAATAATGTAGGACAATGGTTGATATGCAGAAAATGACCTGTTTATTGTTAACATGTTATTTCAAAATCCCAAACAACATCTCCAAGTGGACAACACTGTTATCAAGTATTTAGCAACGGATAGAAAAGTTTGTTGCTGACTAAACACTGCTACTCATCAGCTACTCATCACAGAAATATGCAACTGACTGACAAAGACTAAAAAGGATCAGTACCCGTGAGACATATCCTCAAACTCATTCCCAAAGAATAATATGATTGAGATTAGAAAGGAATTCCAAGACCTGGAGCTGAAAACCTGTGGGAGAAAATGAAAATGACTGTAAAAGAGGAAGCTGAACAGTATATTACAAGAACTAGGGAAAAACGAAGGTGACACTGGCTCTCCAACAAAGATATAAACATTACTAAAGAACGAAGACTAGTGAAACCCAGATTTGATTTGAGAAAACTAAAGAACTTAATGCAGGCAATAAGAGATAAAGACATATTTGAATTTAGAGTGTTCAAGTTGAAGAACATAGCAAAACTGGAAGAACAAGGAATCTATTTAGAACATTAGAAAACGTAGAGAAATCATGGAAGCACTCCAAGCTCATGTCAATGTCATAAAGAACAACCAGGGAATGGATTTACTGACGGAACATAATGTTAAAAGAAGGTGGATGGAATACAAAGAAAGCCTGTACAAGAAGACCGAGTCAGATAAGATCACATTTGAGAGAGAAGAATTTGATGATAAACCAACAGTGCTTGAAAAGGAAGTCAAATGGGTATAAATCAATTGTCAAATAAGAAAGCCCCAAGGTGGATGAAATCTCCATGCACCTCTAAAAGGAAGCTGGCATGGAAGATTATGACAGCTCTGTGCCAACAAATATGGAAAAAAGCAACATGGCCCAAAGACTGGAAAAGGACTATATCTGCATCCAAATTTCTAAAAAAGGGAGAGATAACAGAACATTTTAATTAAAGGACAATGTCTTTAATATACATCCTAACAAGATATTATTGAAAATATTTTTTTAAAAAAGATTAGAAAAGGAAGTAAAGTTGAATGGGGGGGGGGGGAAGGAGAGAGATCATATAGCTAGTATTAAATGGCTGGTGGAAACAACAGGAGAATACCAAAAAGAACTCTACTTCTGTTTTATATCCTAAAGTTTTGATTGTGCCAATCATTAAATGATTTGGAAGACTCTCAGACCAGTGAGTGTACTTAAGCACCTGATTTTTCTGATAGGAAATCTCTACAATCATTAGGAAGCCACAAATTCGGTAGAATGGTTTAACACTGCAAAAATCAGGCCAGGTTTTATTTATTTATTTATTTATT
>JAEANM010005418.1:0-19639 GCA_017656035.1 Myanophis thanlyinensis
CCAATGTGGCCATACCCACCATGACCACGGCAAAACACACACACACACAAACACACATGATCCCCGGAGGTCAAACACAACCCTGATGCGGCCCTCAATGAAATCGAGTTTGACACTTTTTTGTTTTGTCTTTCTTTGTTTTGTTTTTTTAATTGGATTTTGTTTTTTAACTTTTTTTGAATAGGAAAAAAAGAAGAAATGCCTGCTATGTCATTTTATAAATGCTTGTAATGCTTGGAAATTCTTGATTTCCAGCTTGGACCATTTTCAGTATGATGTGATAAAATTCATATGATTCACTTACATCAGCCTAAGAATTCTGGGAATTAAAGTCTAGGGCTTTAATTTGTATAGGGCATAAAGTGATTAAAAACTATTATTTTATTATTAGTCTTTATTAAGTTTATCTATATGGATTGAGCAAATACCACTCCATTGGAAGTTTATTCAGAAGAATGTCACTATCTATTAAAGTAGTATATGTTATTGTTCCTTTTACTGGTTTTATATGTATTTTTGTTTATTATGCCTTTATTAGCTGCCCAGAATTATTTAAGATGAGCAACCATATAAATTTGCATAAATAAATAAATAGAATTATCAGTGTGTAATTATGCATAGGATTGCTATGCTAATTGTCTGCTACACTTTAAGTTTCAAAATTAGTAAATAACCAAGTTGCTAAATGCAGACCCCATTTAGACAAGCGTCTATTGATTCCAATTTTTAAAGTACTGTAGCAGTGAAATTATTGTGGGAAACTAATTAGAAATAGTCAGATTTTTAATTGCAATGTATATGACCCTCAGAGCAGTTCCAATTTCTAGTAACATCCCAGGTGAGATTGTTATAGAAAGGCATAACTGAAAAGAAATAGAGACTAATTGGAACAATTAATTGAAACAACACATAATTAATTTGGAAGATGACAACCTTGACTCTCTGGCTGTGACAGCAGAGTCTGATCTGGAGCTTCTTTGCAATAAAACATTTAATTGTGTATCATTATTATGATCCATCAAGTGCCCCATCATATTCCAGTGTCTCTATCCTCAAGGTGGAATTGTCTACTCATCAAATCACAACAGCAGCAAAACACTTTATAATGAGGAATCTGTATGGGTGTGAGTCAAATAAACAGCTCCTGTGCAAGATTGATCCTAACTGATTATGATCTCTTGCATGGTTATTGCTAATCAGGGGCATATGGTGCACAAGACTAACATCTGTTCCTGAGTGTTCAAAATCTATTGTGACAACCTCTGGATAAGGATGGTATTATTCACTTGATCTCATGCTAATCCTTTTGCTGGGGCTCAAATAGGTAGAGCAACAACAGCTGTGGATGCTGAACAAATATATGAGAGGGAGACAAAATGGGTGGTGACATAGGCCTGCTTCATCCTTGAGCCATGAGACTGGTTGGGGAGACTGCTTTTGAGAAGGGCACAAGCAGCATATGAAGAACGTCATGCCGGACATGGTGTTAACCTGGAAAAAAAAATCTGGAAAAGAATGAGGAGCAGAATTACTAGTCCAATATATCAGACCAGGTGGGCACCCATTAGAGGTAGTCCTTGACTTACAAACATCCATTTAGTGACCATTTGAAGTTTCAATGGCATTCAAAAAAAATAATTTTATCTAGTCCTCACACTTATGACTGTCACAGCATTCCCACATTCATGTGATTAAAATTTGTGCACTTGGCAACTGACATTTATGTAGGTTGCAGTATCCTGGGGTCGCAAGATTGCCCATCACAACCTTCCCAGCCAGCTTCTAGCAAGCAACAAGGGAAGCTGGCTTTGCTTAATGACTAACCTTATTCACTTAACAACTGCATTTGCTTAACAACTGTAGTCATAAAATTGAGTGGTACTCACTTAACAACTCTCTTATTTAGCAGTTAATTCTGGTCCCAATTGTGTTCATAAGTCAAGGACTACCTGTACAAGCAGCCTTACAAAACGGGTTTCAAAACTAAATTAAAGAAATATTTCTTCTTGTAAAATGTAGAATGTTAGGCCTTTAAAAATATTTTTCTTCCCCCACCTCAATGTCCCTTCTAACCCCAGTGTTTCTCAGCCTCAGCAATTTTAAGGGATGTGTGAACTCCCAGAATTCCCTAGCAGCCCTACCCTGAAAATATAAATCCTTCACTTATTCTAGTAATAAGGTGCTAATCATATTGTAATTCCTTTGGAAGTAAATGGATTGAGTTTATAGAATCCCTTCCGTGAACTGTAATGGCTAATCTCTAAAAGTTGAACCAGCCATCTATATAATAAACCTGGATATTTAATTATGTATAGCTGAATATATGAGTCTTGACTTCAAAAAGCGGTTGATTGAAGAGATCCCATTCATAGACAGATAATTGTATACAGTGTTTATTCCATGAATAGTTCTATTCATAGTCGTCCCCTTAATATAAATATATTTTTATACTTGAATCTTCCATTAAAACTGAGGATAGCTTCAGTGCCGGAAATGTGTCACTGAGACATTTTTATAACAAAAGCTCAGGAAATGCACATATGTTTTTTTGTGCCTAGCTTTTTATAATTAACGTCCATGAATTTAGTTCTACATTTTTTGTAATGTTTTCTAGCAGGAATGTGCTTTTAAAAAAAATATATGAACTAAATTTGGCTGAGCTGCTGGAGCCTCATTCAGAACTGCTTTTGATTAGAGCCTGCTGCACATCAGCAATTAAAACCCATTGCAGAATCAGCTTCCCATCAACTTGTGAAAGAAAAATTCAATTAAAAAAATGAAGACAAATATTTTCAGTCCTTAATTTGGGAAACGACTGGTTATACCGGTAGGGGTGGGGAAGGGGGGAATTCAATGAAGTTCATTGGGGGAGAGAAATGTTCTGATTTTCAAGTTTAAACAAGCACCTCAGAAATTTTTACAATTATACTGGTTATCTGGGTCATCTTAAGCACCATTTTCAG
Source organism: Myanophis thanlyinensis (assembly GCA_017656035.1). Taxonomy (NCBI): domain Eukaryota; kingdom Metazoa; phylum Chordata; class Lepidosauria; order Squamata; family Homalopsidae; genus Myanophis; species Myanophis thanlyinensis. The sequence continues at coordinate 2,964 of JAEANM010005418.1, forward strand.
TATTAGTGGAGTACTATGTGCTCATGAATGGAGCATTGTTCATTCATTCAGGTCTGTTTGGTCGGTACATTTTTTTTCTTCCCAAACTAGCATCCGCATTGAAAAATACATTGTTAGCTTTTGCTGTGTAGCATGTTTTGCTTCCCAGGGAACTGGCGATATTGATTCTCCAGAATCTGCTGACTCTTCAGTAGGGGCAGTGCTGAGTCATTATGCAATTAGCGCAATTAACTTTATTCAGATTAAGGCACAAGTAAACTGGTCTTGAAGTTGTGAGCGCTATTCGTCACATGTGTGTGTACACACAATCATTCATATGTGTGTGTAGATACATTCTACATACATATGTTCACACAATCATGCATAACTAATTTGTGAAGCCAGTCTGTAGTCCTTGGAAGAAACAATGGGACAGCCTCATTGTGTGCAAAATGAGGTGGGTTTTGCACTGTGATTCTGCTTTGATCAGCTTGATTACTACAGACCCTGCTAATATAATTTGCTTCAAGAGAAGTGTGGGAATTTTTTTTCTCAATTTGGCTGTCTTTGCCGGGCTGGTATGAGGAATCAGTATGGGGGATAAATTAAACATCTCCAAATAAAACCCCTTTAGGCATTACAAAACGCACTTACCGTACCAATGAGTCAGGTGTGAAACCTTCCTATATATCAGGGGTGTCAAACTCAATTTCATTGAGGGCCACATAGATTTGGGTTTGACCAGAGTGGGCGTGGCCATCTTGGCATCACTCCTGTTGGGGGCACCTGTGGTGGTCCAAGCACTCTGCCAGTGAAAACGGGCTACCGAGCTCTGCTTTCGGCTGACACGGCCTCCTGCAACCCTCTGCCAGTGAAAATGGAGCTTGGAAGGGGCGCGTCAGCAGAAGCACTGTGGGCCGGTCCTTCGTTATTTCCAGAGCAGCCCCGCAGACCAGATCTAAGTACCCCGCGGGCCAGATCAGGCCCCCAGGCCTTGAGTTTGACATCCTTGCTATAAACTGGATGTAAGAGATAATTAGGTTCTAAAACAAACTGGTTCAGTTGGACATGGGCCTCAGGAAGAATTATTTTAGCATTGGATTTCTCCTTGTGTGAAATTTTTACAGCAGAAATGCAAATATAAATGTGGACAAAAGTATCAGCATCACTTCATTCATGGGCCGTGAATTGGATGTGAAATCTAGGACACTGCATCTAAACCTCGCAGGCATATTTTGTTTTGTTCTTTGTAAGTTAAAGTTAACACAGACCTTGTGATCTATTTTGTTCCCGCTTGAAGGGAATGGAAATGTTAATAGCTTTTCTATGTCATCCTCTATGTTAATAGATATGCTATTTATAGAAGATCCTAGCCCTGAGAAGTGTTTAAAGTCTTTTTTTTCCTGACTCTGAAAAAAAGCAATTTAGTCTAAAAGAGGTACCGATGGATGCCATTTGAGTGCCCCATGCACTTTTTCCCTTTTGACTCTGTGAAATTTAAAAAAAAAATCATATGTTTATAAAATATTTACAAGAAAATGTCCTGATGACTAGAACAGTAGGAGTTGGGAAAAGATTTACTCCTACACACTCTGGAATATTAATGTGTGATTTTTTTTAAAAAAATGTTTATAAAAAAACCCTAATGGGTTGCATTAAAATTAGAAAAATGTGTATTTAGAGAAGGAACCTGCCATAGCTCAAATGGTTTGGCTCAATGGAGTATAGTATGCATGCATAGGAGAGCCACTAAATGCAACAAGGCCAACTTAATGTATTTTGAAGGAATGAACATAACAATACCATCAAAAGAGCCCCAGCTCAGTATCCAGAATTTGTAGAAGAAAAAAGTGTTTCCTATTTCCACAGTTCCGCTCATGAATATTTTTTTTTCTTGCAGACATTTTGTAAAGTAAGAAATTTTATTTTATTGATGTTCAAATGCAGAGTCTAAAAGGATCTAGCGTTATTTCGGATAGATGTCCACCCACCAAAGACCATGCTTCCTGCATATCTGGATTAATGATGTGTTCACCGCTGGAGAAGGTTCTAAGGAGAGTTTTACTGCCTGAAAATTTTGGGTTATCAGGGAAAAGAGCAGCCAGCTTGATAAAAAAAGAAACGGAAAAAAATCTCAGCCTCAACAGATGGAAAGGGAAATTGAGTTTGAAAATGAAAATAATCCAGCAGCTGAAATTTCTGTAATCTTACTCTATTTTCTTTCAATAAATCTTGGAAGAAGATTTTATGAAGATCTTGTTGGTTGAACTGGCTACAAAAGGCCTGACCTATGGAACTCTGGTATGTTACAGGATTCACATTAAATTCACAGTAAGTTGATGATAAAGATATTGTAAAATGAGCATTGTGAATCCCAAAATGGTCTGTACACTTTAGGAATTTTCCAGCATTCTGGATCATTTGAAAGGGGAACAATTAGTGATGGAAGGAAATGTCAATCTTTTATTATGTAAAAGGAATGAATATAGGTGCCCATATGATTAGGAAGAAAAAAATGCTGGCTGGGAAATTCTGGGAGTTGAAGTCCACAGGTCTTGAAGTTCCCAAAGTTGGAGACCTTGTGCTAAAGAATCTGTTGGATGATTCCTATCACATCTGTTCCTGGTCTGTATTCAGTGTTTTACTCAGCCCTCAAACTTACATTTTTCACTTCCTTTTTCTTGTCTTCCTTGTCTGTCATTCTCTCCTGCTAGGGCCAGTCAAAGACAATTTCTACAGCTGCTATCAGCATTTCTTTGTCTTATTTTAGTTTCCCCAATGGACAACTGCCACCACATCATTCTTCTGCATCATTCTTTTCTTGCTAAATAGCTACATTTTACTTCCCTTTTGGTTTTATTTTGCTTATGTTGTGGTTTATTCCAGTAGAGGCATATACTGGCCTTCTGCTGTCACTGAATCTACTATTGCCCAGCTTCCTTCTTGATTAAAGATGCCAAGTGATCACAAACACACATACCCCCAGCGTTATTTCTTAATCAGGACACTTTTTATGCACTCAGCAAAATTCTGCAATGGCAGAATCATGATCCAGACGATAGTCAGCTAAGAGGGCTTGAAAAACCAGTTGCGGGTCACACAGCAAACCTATTGACTGGCTTTATAATTTAAGAGAGATCATTTTGGAAGGACACCTTCCAAAAGACCATGTTGCTACTGAACTTTGACTGCCATTTGTTTCTACCAATAGTGTCCTTTAAAGTTGCTAGAATATTCAAATGTATTTAAGGAAGTAACAGAAACAATGAAATTAGGAGTCGGAAATCAATTTAAGGAAGCATTTAAAATTAATGAGTTATTTGTGTTTTGCCTGCAGTGTTCGAAATCTTTTTGTTACCCACGACTCAGCAGAAGAACTGAAACAATCGATGCTATTCTAATCAGTTTTTACTGAGAATGGATACTACGTTAGAACCAACATTTGACATATTGCTCAAATTAGGTTGGTTATCGTGGTTTTCAAGCATGATCAGCTGTTGGAAATATTATCTAGGAGATTCTTCACAGAGAACATCAGTATTAGGCTGCATTTGGCCCACAATGTATAGTACAAACAGAACAAAGGTTACATGGGGGTAAGAGGAAAACAGAAGTGACAAAATCAAAACATAACCAAAATGGTATGTGCTTTATGTATGCTTTACAACAATATCATTAAAACACACAAACATAATTAGTTGTTGACATTATTTAATAAGTCTGCAGTCATTAGACTCATAAGGGAGAAGCTGATTTGGCATGCCTGGAGGCCACACCTGTCAGCAGCTACTTTCAAAAGCCGCCTTTCATGTGTCTCTTTTTAGACGGGAAGAATAAATGTATAGTTCAATCAGAAGGCAATACAAAAATCTGAATTTCCATGGAAATGCCATCAAATTGTGGATGGCACGATTGCTGAATATTTCTAATTTTTCTCCATCTAGTTTCTAGTCTGGTTTTAAATCTCTCAGCTACCAGTTTAGACAGATCCTGTATGTCAATCACACTCCAGTCTGGAAAATATTCTGCACTAGAATGCATTTGATGTGCAGGATGGACTTTTCTAAGCAGAACATTTCCAAGCCCAATAGAGTATCCATTTTGGACTTCAAAGACTGAAATGAACTGAGGCCAAAGTACTTGAAAAACCCTCTCCTCCCAGCTTTGCTGGCTGAGGAATTCTGGGAGTTGAAGTCCACAAGTCTTAAAGTTGCCAAGGTTGCAGATCCCTGCTCTAATGTCTATGGGTGGATGCTTCTAACTGTTCCTTTTATTGGTTTTTTTTAAAGCATTTTGTTTGTTATATAAAGTGACCTAGATATACTTAAAGGAATCAAGTCAAAATTAGATACAGGGGTTTTTCTTAGGCTGTTCAATGAATGTTTATAAGTTTTAAGAGTGGTCAGAAAAAATTGCATGTTTACACTACCATGCTGAAAACTTCACGTTTGGGGAGGGGGCTGGGTGGGCAGCCTTTTTGTTTGCTTGGTTTCTCTTTGGGACCTCTCTCCTGAAGCTTTTGCATTCAAGGCTGACAAAACTGTAGCTTCAATCTTAAATAGTAGCTAGCACTCGGTGTCATTCCTGGTGCTATATGATAGTTTTCCACAAATCATTGCCAATAAAAAAAAGAATAAAGATTGGGAATCCCGGAAGATATCAAGATGGGGACAATTGCTATTATTCAGTCATTTTTCATTAGTACTTTGCTAATTAATGTTCTGAGAATAGAAAAAGTTAGATTTGATAGCAGAAACTCATTCTCCAGTCATTCTAATGATTGATAATTCCCCAATTGGGAAAAACATAGCTCCATTAGAAGTTTCAGATCTTCAGTATTTTACTGTAGCTAAGATTTTAAAGTATCTATTTCAAATTGTAAGGTTCTACAGCAGGAGTGTCAAACTCAAGGCCGGGGGCCAGATCTGACCCATGGGGTGCTCAGTTCTAGCCCGTAAAGCCACTCTGGAAACATCAAAGGACCAGCCCATGGTAATTCTGCCAGCAAACACAGAACTTGCAGCCTCCTTCATTTTCACTGGCAGAGGGTTGCAGGTGGTCGTGGCAGCTGAAAATGGAGCTCGGGAGCCTGTTTTCACTGGCAGAGCACTCAGGCCACCAGAGGCACCCCCAACATGAGTGATGTTGAGCTGGCCACACCCATCCTGGCCCCTAGAGGTCAAACACAACCCTGATGTGGCCCTCAAGTTTGACAACCCTGTTCTACAGGTAGTCCTCAATTTACAACCATTCATTTGGTGACTGTTCAAAGTTACAACAGCACTAAAAAACTAAACTATGATTGTTTTTCGCATTTATGACTGTTGTAGCATCTCCCTGGTCACATGATCAAAATTTAGATGCTTGGCAACTGGCTCCTATTTATAGTGGTTGCAGTGTCCTAGGGTCAATGTAATCACCTTTTGCAAACTTCTGGCAAGCAAAATCAATGGGGAAGCCAGATTCACTTAACAACTGTGTTACTAACTTGACAACTGCAGTGGTACACTTAACAACTGTGGCAAAAGGGCTAATAAAATGGAGCAAAACTCACATCACCTGTCTTGCTTAGCAACAGAAATTTTGAGCTCAGTGCAATCGTCAGTCATACTACAGATAGTATGGAGCACTGTTATTTCCCTTTGTCAATACAGTCCATGTTACTTAAAGTCACATAACATATTTTATTACTCCATTAATTAAATACAGTAAAAAACAACAAAAATGCACAATGCACAAAGTTAAAAAGAATAAAAAATAGATAAAAGCCACAGGGTATATATTTATAGTAGATGCATCTTAATATGTAAAACATTTACAGTTTCAATAAAAGTAGCTATATTTCATTAAAATCATCCATAATTAATCTGTCAAAAAGAAATTTGTTCATCCTTTGTTAATAAAACAAACTCTGTAAACCACCAAGTAATTGCAGCCATATATTTATCCATCCAATGTTAAATAACAAAGGTTTTTTTTGCTATAAGTGTGATAGTGTCAGCCGGCTCTCCCAGCATGGGTTTTTTCTTTGTCAGATGTCAATCTCCATGCAACAGGGGTATGACAAGGGGAATATGAACAGTTGAGAATATAAAAACTCCATTTTATCTCACAGTTCAGTTAATATACGTAATAACTTTTCCCCAGAAAGATAAACTATAGTCGATTGTACAAACTTGTATTTACAGTATTAATCTCATTGATCTCCCTTGCAGGATGATTTATTCCTACACTGGTCAATAAATCTGAAGTATTATTTTTTGTTGCAGAAGATATAGTTTAATATTTATTGAAGTTTTTTATATTAATATTAATACCTTTTCCTATTGCCAAATGCCTTAAGTTTCCAGGGATATAATTGCTGTTTGTTCCTCCCTATCTTTATCCAAATTCATCAAATCTACCATAAATTAAAGATTGTCTGATCTATCTGTTTTTTAAAAAAGCTAACTTAACCATTCTTAATTACCACAGGTATAACTTTTTGCAACCTATTTACTGAAATTATTATTTGGACATTAATTAAGAAATAAGCTGATAATTGGAAATTAAAGTATGAGGTTAGTTGGGTGAATATAACTATAATATAAATTTCATTAAAAGATGAAAGCTTGTCCCATTTTTTTTTCTTCCATTCAATGATGTCTGATTCTGTGAGAACAAGTCCCTGTAGTTTTCTTGGCAAGGTTTTCCAACAGTAGTTTGCCATTGCCTTCTTCCTAGTGCTAATTGCAGGTGATCCATTTTAGTAAAAGAGGCCTCTATATCCTCATGAGATTCTCAGATTTTGTACTTACAGATATTAGAATTTGTGTGTGTAAATGAGCTATAACATTTTATTCTTTGCTAACTCTAATAATTTAATAGTTCTAATAATTCTTTTCTTCTTTAAGTGATTTATGAAGATTTGGCCTGGTTTTCCATTACTTCCCAAATACATTTAACATAAATATCAAAACAGATCCACATCTTTGTGATAAGGGATTGTTTCACTCTAATCTAATAGTCTACATCTCTCTATTTAAACTATTAATAGGACTCATCGCCATCTGTGCTCAGTTTTACCTTGTTTTTCAAACAGTAGGCTGCTCCTGGAGCAACAGTATTTTCCTTTGGTTAATCCAGTCCTGTTTACAAATGTGCATGGTCTCCATTAATACACCTACTTGTGGGGAAGATATTGAAGGCAAAGTTACTGAGAGAACATATTCTGTCCACTTACTGCTACTAAATATAGTTCTATAAACTTTTCAGGGGATCAGTCCCATCAATCTAATTGGCACACAGCTATAAGGAGACATGTCATTTTGCTATATGCATATTTAATTGATGTCTCATCAAGTAGGTGTCAACTCTTGGAAAATATATTTTGATGATTGCCCCTAACCTGGTTTTTCTACCTTATTGCTGATCATTCCCTTGTTCCATTTCATTCTACCCTTCCCAGCAGCAGAGCCTTCTTAAAAAGCTAGATCTTTGCATAATGTAACCAAAGTAGGATAATTTGAAAGTGGTCATTTGTGCCTGAGTGAGATCACTAGGTAGGTTGATTTTTTTAATAATCCATTTCTGTTTTCCTGGTTGTTCGTGGTATTCCAAAAAATTTTCTCCAGCACCAAAAGGGTTATCACACTTAATGACAACAGCAAAAGTCCCCATTCATCCTGGACAGGACAGTAGCAAACTGCCCCTGTATTTTTATCAAGAGAAGCACCCACATTTGTTTTAGCACATTTTCTCCACAGAAGTTAAAAGATCATGCAGTCTTCCTGTCATGTTGGTTCTGAATTTTAAATGTGTTCCTGCAAATAAAAAATGGAAGCCATCTAAGTTCAGATATTAATCATTAGTAACATTCCTAACCTGGTTAAAAACCACCCACTGTAAAGATAAGAAGAAAACAAAATGTGCATCCCAAATCAAGCCTTTCAGTATAGTGTAGCTTATAAACAAACATCTAAATCAAGGGTGTTTAGCCTTGGCAGCTTTAAGACATGGGGACTTTAGCTCCCAGAATTCCTCACACATGGCATTCTGGGAATTGGAGTCCACAAGTCTTAAAAGTTGCCAAGGTTGGACCCCTCTGATCTAAATATTCCCAAAAATCAAATATTTTTCTCTCTGGGCTGGCAGATGCTGGCCTCTGTGGTCCTCCCATATTTCAACGTGGACTTTTAATGAGAAAGATGCAAATGAGAAAACGTTCTCAACACTGTAAGCTACTACAGATTTTGTATTTATATTCATTTTCTCTTTGTAGAGATATTTCACAATGCAGGTGATTATTTGTAATTAATAATATTTAACAAAAGCAGACCCTGGAGTTGTATGCCAGAAACCTATTTATAAATCAGATTTGTTCTTATGCTACCATTGCTAGTCCAGTAATTTTACTATCCCAAGGTTTATAAATTTTTATTTATAAATAAGTTGACACACCCATCGGGACAACTGAAAATGCCTTATATAGAGCCCGCTATTAAAATATTTCACTTTCTATAGGGTTCCCAGTACAAATCTGAGCATTTAAGTCAAGAGAGGCCGCCGCCTTAAGAGCCACCTTGCAATGATTTCACGCGCCCAGCGTGAAACCGTCATTCAGGCAAAAAAAAAAAAAAAAAAGAAATCGGGACAGGATTGGAGGAGGGCGCAGCCAACCAGCGATCGCCTGGTCTCGGCTGAGCTCGGAGAAAGATATAAAAGAGCGTCATGGAGGTTCCCGTTTTGGGTCTAGCTTTCTTCGCCTGTGTGTGACCGACGGGGTGTCGCGTCGGGTAGGCGTGTAGCGCGAGCCTCCTTTGCACAGCGCCCCCTGGAGTTCGCGTCGCTTTTGCCACCAGCTGTTTTTCTCCCGCCTTTTCCGGAGTGGTGTTGCGCGTTTGTCGGTGAACATTAAGAGTTGTATGGTGTTTTTTTTTAAGGGACGGATGAACTAGCCTGCCCCGCCGGCTTTCACTTTTTCCTTCCTGAATGTTGCGAACTTGTGGCAGGCGACGCGAGTGCCGGCTCAGTGAGAAGGAAGGGGCTCCGAGCTCTCTCGGTGAGGTGGGGCGGGGGGAAGACTAGGCGACCTTGAAGGCGCAAGAAGCGGATCCGGGTTTGCTTTACTCCCGTGAGGAGGACGTAGGAGTTGAGGGCTACAACAAGTGTTGAGTCTTTAAGCAAAAGCCATCTTTGTTGCCCTCCGCCTTGCTGAGGTGCAGGGTGGAAAGGCGGAGGTGCACCACTTTTCCGTTGGGGGGGGCACACGGAGAGCTAAGGTGTTGGAGGTTAGCACCCACCCCTCTCCGAGAAGAATGGAAGAATATTAAAAGGCAGAATATTTCCCGTAAAAGAGAAATAGAAATCTTTAAGACAGAAACTCAGCCTCAAACCCCTGCCCTCCAGCAGATACTTTGGTTATTTGGAAGCCAGACTGAGCTAGCATTATTTGCAACATAAAAGGCCTTGCCCTCAAGAGGTTGTGGGATTGCCCAACTGTCCACATGGCACAGACAAAAGCTTCAACCAAATTTGAATCATGACCCATAGCCACATGGAAGCCTACAACCAATCAGGATACTTGACCTTGTCACAGGAACTGGAAGCAAGGTCATAGCCCAAGAGGGTATAAAATCTCAGCCGGTGGGCCCTTTTCACCCAGGACCTCAAGCCCTGAGGTCCTGCTCCACCAATAAAACCATCCTTCCAAGCAGTCTCCTTGTTTCCAGTGTTTTCCTCCCCACTTGGAACTGAACCCAGATGGACATTTTTTTCCAACAAAGGGAAGCTTCCGTACTTGCTGAGGAGCCCCACCTGGAGAAAGGAGTAACCAGGTTTCCACCAGAGGGTTTCCCTTTTGAAGAATGTGAAACATGGCATAAGGAGAATAAATTTTAAAAAATGACAAATTTAAATGCATTATATATTTATAATTGTTATAATTTTATGAAGTTATACAAATATAGATTTATAAAAGCAAAGGTAAATATGTTATTAGGCTTTTCCCATATTGATCAGATGATCATATTTGGAGTTCAGGGTTGAACACGGGTTCGTTGGTGCGTGGTGGGCTCTTTCCATATTGTTGGGTCTGAAATTTTGACTTTGATTTATTACTACAATTATACTAAATAACTACTAAATTATATGTTCCACTTATGGGAGTTGGGATCAGTTTACAGTATTGCTGTAGGATTAAAAACAAATAAATGCAATTGTTTTCAATCGCTCTCATGCACCATGGGGGGTGAGTGGGAAAACGATGGCCTCAAATGCATTTCTGAAGCATTTCTACAGGTTTGGTTCTCTGAAAATGTAATAATGAAGGGCTTCTTTGGATGTCTGGGGAATAAACTGCTCCAAAGGAGGTCAGCCAACCATTACCAGGAAGTATTGAGTGCTAGTTCCCTGACACTGAATTTCTGTAGAAAACCACTTCCAGATTTAACTGGATGGGCAGGTCCAACTTTGAGAAGGCAGCAGGGAAGCATATGGGCTTCTTGCTCTGTAGGGCTCTAAAGATGACAACCAGCACTGTAAATAGATATTGATACACTTATAACCATTTGGGCTGGTGCATGCTATAGCGCTAAAAATTTCCATTGGTCTTCAAGCGCATCCTCATGCAAAGTGTGTTGCAATAACCTGGCAATGTGACAAAGGTCATGATTGAGGAAAGCCGTCTTGATCCTGGGAAAGTAGAAACCTGTGCACAAAATGCAATTGTGCAAAAAACCCAGTTGTCTACAGCTTCCATTTGCTGAAAATAGGAACTATGAATCTAAAAGGATTCCATTGTTGTGGGCAAACACCATCTGGAGGGGGATTCCCCAACCAGAGTTTTCCAATCCATAGCACCTGTGCCTTATACTAACATCTTTCAGGCACTGCATCAAGACCCCATTACATCTACCCAGCTTAAGAGATAATTAACATCACCAGTATACTAAGGTTACCTTATCCTAGGCCATTGATGTAGATCAGGGCTGTCAAATTTGTGGCCAATGGGCCAGATGCATCACGCACTGGTCACATTCTATTTAGCAAAGGTGGGGGGAAGTCACTATGTCACGTGATGCCACCAGTTTGACACTCCTGATGTAGATGCTAAACAGTAAAAGGAAGAGGACCAAAACCGGAAGATTTAAAATACCTGTGGCAGAAACTAATGGTTCTAGGTGAGCAAGCTATAGTGGGGAAAGAGCCACAGAGAAGATAACAGCTGTATGAACAGATGCTAAAAGTTCAACCCTGTGAGAGTTGGAGCCCTGCCCACAATGAAAGATGCTAAGACTACTGTGATGCTAATTATGAAGACCCTCACTGTTTTTAGTTAACACTTGGAAGTGTTTGAGTTGTTTAATCGTGAAGCAGTTCTCCTTTAAACGTGCATTTATTTTGCCAAGTTTGTCTCATTTGAATTGCATAGCTAGGAGAAACTCAAGAGTGCACATACAATTAAGTATAAAAGCTCCCATATTTCTGCTGTGGTTCCGTGGTTTCTTTTATGGGTTGACTTAAAGTGCTTGATGTTAACTACAAAGTCCTATATTGCAAAGGACCTGGTTATTTGAGGACTATTTTCCATAGTATCTTCTTGACCAATCTTGTAGGGGGATTGCTGTGGTTCTTGGTTGTTTGATTAATGAATGTCATATTTTTGAGACTCTGGAAGTGCACCTTCTCCGTTGTAAGAGCACCTGCCCTCTGAATGGGATCTCTTCTCCCCTTACCTTCCCAGATCTGGATATTCCCCACCCTGCTTTTATTTAGAAAAGCCATGAATACCTGGCTCTTCATCCAAGCCTTTGGGAAGGCAGAATGAGTCCTCGCTTCATTCCATCTGCTCTGTCGTTCTTGCCATTCTTTTATCTTTGCTTGTCCTTAAACAATTAGGTCCTATGTCACCCAGAGTGAGGGTATTAGGAGATGTACAAGTTTAATAAATTATGATTACATAAAACCACTCACTAATAATTTGGATTGCATTTGGATGATGACATCCATCTGATTCCTTGGCCAATTGGTAGCCACAATATTAACTTTCCATTTATGCCTGAACAACATTTAAAGCAGTATTTTTCTTAACTCTGAGGTGAGTTCTAGTCTGTATTAATAAGAACTATAGTTGGATTGTTGTGGTTACTGGAACAAATTCCTGGAAGTTTATAGGCTTTATGTTTACTGCAGAGAGAGTGGCCTACTTACCCAGTTATTTGCTGATTTTCCACAAGTATGATTTGCATCCTTATTAGAGATTACAGCTTAGAATAGAATAATGTGAGCATGTTTATGGTAAAATTGTTTGGACGTAACATACAGAGTAAAATCGGATACTAGCCAAAGCTGATTGGTCTTGTCTTTTTTGTCATGGAGGAATGTATCTAGCATAGATATGATTATGTCTGGTAACCTAGTCTGGGCTTCTCTGTCTTTCTGTTAAAGAAGACATAAGTCTCTTGATTGAACATAGCCATATCAGATAGCAGAGGTTAACATGTGTGATCAACCGTGGTGATGTCTATGTTATTTGAAAAATTACATCTTAGACTGGAGCAAATGAATGAATGGATGAAATAAAGTATGTGTGTATTTGTGAAAGGATATAAGCATCTGAATAGCAGAGGTCTGTTCTTATGGAGGTATAAGCTTAATAATAAATGAAAGGGCTGGAATAGTATGAAAGTCAATACGTTTCTCTATAGAATGAACTTGCCACCCAAGAGGTAAATCAATGCCTCTCCTGGGTCTTTGGGACAGCTAAAAAGGAATTAAAATATAGAGGAATTTTACTGCAAGCAGATGGGCCTTAGTTTCTCTTACAATAGAGTTAATGGATTGCACCAGGGGTATCAAACTCATTGAGGGCCGCATCAAGGTTGTGTTTGACCTGGGGGGGGGGGGGGCGTGGTGAGCTTAACATCACTCATGTTGGGAGCACCAGTGATGGCCCTAGCACCCTGCCAGTGAAAACATACTCCCAAGCTCCGTTTTTGCTGGCAAATGCACTGTAGGCCGGTCCTTCGCTATTTCCAGCATGGGCCCAAGGGCCAGTTCTAAGCACTTCTCAGGCTGGATCTGGGCCCTGGGCCTTGAGTTTTACACTCCTGGGTTACACCTTGCTGATATCAGGAAGGGACAATTGCAGCTTCTTAGAAAAGGCAGCCCAATCTTATGCAGTGAGCAACATAAAACACCTGAGATTTAGCATCTTATAAAGCTTTATTGATTTCAACATTTGAGAAAAAAGATCAACTGCATGTTCACTCACTCATACCATTTACATATCTCCTGCTTGTAGCTGAATTAACCAGCTCAATCTGGGTTAAAGGGTGTGGAGGAGGACAGATTTATAATTCAGGTGGCAGGTGTGGAGTCTTCCAAAAGAAACAGTAGTCTCTGAATTTTTACTCACCAGTATATATTATGTTACTCCTTCATCTTTTTTTTTAATCTGTTAGATTAAACCTGATTTGCTGCATGTCAGGTAATTGCTGTTCTTATCTCTGGTTGCTGTCCTCCGATCTCGATGAATTGTATGAGTGCACAATTAAGATGTGCCCAGATAGAGACTCCATTCTTCCATTCCCAGATAGTGATAACATTGTGAGATTTTTTTGCCTATTACTTTAACTATCACACTTGCGATCTCTGGCTGCTTAGTCATTGTAGTTTGGGAAAATGGAAAGCATGGATCAAAAATATCTGGGATGGATTTGATTTAAATCAAGTCATTTTAAATCATAATTTTTAAAGAGCAACTGTCATCTCCGTCCCATAGTAGCTCCTCCTCTAATCTGCTGTTGACTCACTGACAGTCCCAATATTGCAGAATATATAGCCTTATGCCACATAACTAAGCTCCATTTCATCCTGAATAAACTAAATTATCAATTTAACTTAAATAGAAAGCTATCTTTAGATATATTTTACTACAAATGTATTTTATTAAAATAAATTTGATAAAAATAAAAAAATCCCATTTAAATTTAAAAAATCCAATTTAAATTTTTAAAAAATCTTATTTTTTTAAAAAAAAAAACGGATTTTTAACCACCCTGTTTAGTTGTCACCTCATTTCTTCCCCTCCCCGCATCTGCTTTTTGTATTTTGGTTCAGAGTTAGTTTACATCAACATCATGCGTTTTGGATGCAGACATCAAATACAGTTTGAACCTTCTATTCTTGGTCAGTTTCTTGCATCCTTTCCCACTGGGAAGAAATTCAACTTAACCTATTAAGTGTGTGGGGGGGGGGGAATCCATGGTGCTGCATTCATTGGTTATTGTACCCAACAATTTTGAACAAGTTCCAAGGACTGTAGTAAGCCAAGAACTAAAGCTCAAAGCGCATTTTGTCCACTCTAGCACCATAAGTTGATTAATACTGAAATGATCTTGTCCAGTTGTTGGTCAGTAAAAACAGTAGAACATCATTTTTCTGTAGTTTCTATATACATTGTTGAACAGTGCCGTGTTTTATATAAAGACCGTATAGAGAAGTTGTGATTTATAATAGAAGATACCTATTTGCCCATCTGTATTGTTACTTACGATGATGAAAGCAACATGCAGTGCTTTTCTTCCTGTAAGAAACTAAGTCATCTTTTTGTTCGTTTGTACTTCAGAATGCATCCAACTACTAAGCAGGTCTGCATGTCACAATCTGTTAACCTTGAAGTGCTATAAAATTCCTCGGTCTGCTGCAAGATACTAATCCAGCTTTTGTGCTGAAAATCATCACTGACAGTGGAACAACAGGCTTCCCAGTGTTACAGAGGAGTGAACCTGGAGTTTGCATCGAGTATTTTTATTGAGCTCACTATGGTGCCGTGGCTGAAGAAGTTTTTCTGTATTACAAAAGGTAGCAAAACTAGAATCTTGGCACGTTTGTTTAGTTTTATATAATGGACCAGCTGACTCTGAGCAATATATATCAGGTTAAAAAAAAAAACAGAAAAATATAATTGTAAATAAAAGACCATACAAAATTAAAGCAAAAAAAAAATCCATAAGAAACAGAAAATTTGGTCAACCAAAAACATATTCCATTTTCAAAGATGGACTCATACTTCATCCTAACCTAATACTTGGGAGAAACAACTGGGTGTTTAAAACTTTCAGGAAGGCTAATGGCACCATCCAAGTATTAGGAATAGGTAAGGAGGAATCTGTCTTTAAAAGGGCAAGAGCTGCCACAGAAAAAGCATTCTTTCAGATGATACTGTATCAAAGTAGGGATCTGGAATATGTCCGTCCCATGGGATGGGTAGAAATAGGCAAATCATTTTGTAATTTGTTATTTGTAATTTGTTCAAGTTATTAGCTTGGCAAATTAATCTATCCTTGTGCCATGTAGGGCTTTGTAGGTGACAATCAGTAATGTTGAGATGCAATGAAAAGCCTTTTAGAAGTTCACAAAATAATGTTACATAATCACAACTGATACACCTGTGTCTATCTGAATTGCCATATTCTGGACCAATTGCAGCTCTGGTCAATTCTTCATCATCTTAGACCCTCACAGCTGGATGGGGAATTATGGTAGTTGAAGTCCAGACAAAACTCAATTATGTTTTCTCCATTGATTAAATCATTCCCCCCCCCCTTAAAACCATATATTCATTTTAAAAAGTGATAATTAAGTCATTTAGCTAGATAACATAGGATACTGTATCTATAAACTGGCCATTCCATTCCCTGATAGAAAATGCCATTACATTCTGAAGCATTCCCACCAAAGGACAGCTCTTTTGGTGCCATCAGGGTATCCCTCATGATATCTTTGGCACACCAGTCTGTTTGCTGGAAATGCCAGCTTCTCCTCTTGTAACATTCCTTCTAGTCAAAGTATAAAACTACCCTTTAACCAGCATTTCAGCTGTCTGCTGAAGAATCTGTTGATTTTTATCACTTTGGTTCCTGGTCAGACCTCAATAATTTATTAGTGTTCTAACTTACATTTTCACTTCCTTTTTCTTCTATTGTCTGTCATTCTGTCTTGCAGAGTCTGACAAAATATTTCTTCAGATGGTGTACTTTAGCTTCTCCATTGGATAGATGCACCACTATACAATTACATTGTTATGTGATGTACCCATTGTTGCTAAATAAGTTTCACTTCCTGCTTTTTTGATTTATCTGATAATTCTGGAGGGAATCCTGATGAATTAGAAGAGGATTGTTGCGGTGTGGCTCTCCACTTTTGGGCAGTTTCTTGAGCAGAAAGTTTCTCCTTGTTCATGAAAGAAAGTAAGGGAGGGGAGGAATGCCTTTGCAATCCACCTGTTTCCTTCACAAAAGCTGGCAGGAAATAATGCTTCTTCGGAAACCTCAATCACTACTTTAAAAGTCGTCTTTGGCAGCCAGGATGTCATACGTGTATGGCTCTGATCTGGCGTGCGCACATCAAAAAGGCAAATATACTAGCAATCCCATGAGAAGAGGGTGTGTCAAATCACTTTTGTAAAGAAAAGGAGCCATTCACCAGGATTCTGAATGGACCAATCGTTCCGCAAGGTCGTTCTTTAACATTATTTGATAATAACTGGGAGAAAATTTTCTCAGTCATCTTGGCCAGATCTTTCTGTCTGTTATAGGTAGACAAATTAACAGAGTTGGAAGGGACTGTGTGTTGTATACCACGCATGCGCGGCCAGAGTCCTCACGCTGGTCCGCCATCTTGAACGGACGACCCGACAGCCGATTGGCTGTCAG
>JAEANM010005420.1:0-19636 GCA_017656035.1 Myanophis thanlyinensis
CACAGTTTTGTCCTGGTTGAAAGTCAAATGCTGGAACCGATCGATGCTGGGAGAAGAGGGCTGCAGCCTTCTGTTGGAGCTGAATTTTAATTTCCCCATCATTTCCTGCCATGCCCCCACCCACCCCAAATCGCATGGCAGCTCTTTTGCCTTGCCTTTTTTCTAATGGATCTAAAAGCCTCTTTTTCCTTCTCACACATGACAAGTTGGGTTAACAAAAGTCTTTAAAAAAATTAAGTGGGGGACAGACGAACCCACAGATATTAGAGCTGTGCCTGTGATGAAAGAGAAGCGGACCAGGGATGTTCTCTACCCGGCTGGGCTGAATCCTTTGTGCTCCGACGGATGTCCCATTGATGGGCTGGGGGGAGAAAAACTCCGCCACCCCACCCACATTCTGCTTCATGCCCCAAAGGTCTGCTACAGCAGGAAAGATGCGCTTAGGGCAGCCCTGTCCATCAGGGTCACTCTGGGCAGGTGGGGAACAACAGGGCCCTCCACTTCCTCCTACACGCCAGAGTGGGACACTGGTTGAGAAGCCCCTGCCTGGGCCCAGCGGACTCCACATTGAGAGCGGCAGAGGAAAGTGCACGTCTCTTGGGGAGGAAACCTTGGGCCGCTTTGTCCCCCCACCCCACCCCGGCCACCTTCTCTGCCCCCTCCCCTCCCCCCCATGGCTGGGCTGGTCTCCCACCTCCAGGCCAAGGGTGAGGCTCAGACCGCTGGCACAGTTTCCAGTTCTTCCTCCTTCCTTGGGTCTGACTCCAGGCTTTGCCCTGAAGTGGCCGGTCCCCAGAGGGAGGTCTCACACCAAGGCTAGCTTCAGGTCCCCTCCTGCTGACCCCAGGCCCAGGATCCTGGCCTTCTCGGGCCGGTCGGGTCATGCCTGTGCCCCAGACAAAGATGCAGCCCAGCCACACAATGGAAGCAAAGGTTCCTCCCCCACCCTGATTTTAATTCCAGTCATGGAAGAGTTGCAAGAAAGGAAGGCAGGCTTGCAAAAAGCTCCAGACTCAGTGAAGGCAGCCTCAAGGGAGGAAGCTCTGAGTTCACATGTGCATCATCCACGGGTGGCCTCCTTCTGGTCTGCCTGCCTCAGAAAGTGGGTCCCTGCTCTCCCAAGGTGAATTATGGCTCCCTCCCCCCCACATTGCCCTGGAATGGAAGCCTCCACTTTCCCCCACAAGCAGGCGCAGAATAGGGCACCCCTGATCTCCAGGCTTTGATTAAACTGTCATACCTGGGGAACCCCCTCCATAGGTAATTCCTCCTGTTGGGAAGGGGCTGCTTATTAAAGCCTCCCCCAGATGAGGGATAGGAGGCTTCCCGGAGACACTTCACTTACATACCCGCAACCAACAGGATTTATGTATGGGGATTGGATGCCTTGACGTGTGGTGGGCTGCATCAGCCCATATGCCCTTGACCTGGAGAAAGACAGGCCAGCTCTTTTTCTGCTGAAAGGGCTGCCCATAGTGTGTGTGTGTGTTTGTATGTGAACCAGGAGGTGAGGACGCAACATGGCAAGCTAAGGGTGCCCCTCTCCCCCCCCTCCCGTGAATCTCCAGCCTAAAATTGAGGTGCCTGGGCTCCATTATCCCACGGCTGCATTGTTCAGGGTCCCCAACAATCTTTTTGAGGCCAAACCAGCTTTCAGAAGCAGAGGTGACCCCAGGAGCGATAAGGGAAGAAACTCACCTGAGAGGCTGTTATCAGAGGCTGCATGTGCCTGGCTGAGCCTCCGATGTCTCATTTTGATGCGAGGCGGCTGAAAATTGGATAGATACGGCCTTCACCTCCAAGCAGGCTTCCCTTCCTTGTCTTCAAGGGTAACGGGATGAGGGAGGGGGAGTGGGGCTGGGGAGCCCAATTCGGCACCAGCACCTCTCTGTTGTGTCTGGAGCCTGGCGGGGGAATGGACCTGGGCAGAGGCAGAGGGGAAGCAAGGAGGACGGAGGAGAGGGGTTGGTCCTTCCACCCAGATTTGAGCTCCATCCACCTGGCAGGTAGAAAAGAGCCAGGCGGGGGATGCCAAACATAACAGGGAGAAGGGACAACTGCCCTACCAATCCCATGGGACCCCATGCCCTTTCCAGCCCCTTCAGCAGCAGCCCATGTTCTCCAATCTGCCCCCCACCCCCAGGTGCTCTTTGCCTTTGGAAGCCTCTGGTCATTTGGCCTCTGCTCAGCTGACATGACACTCTAAAGTGACCATGACTGGTCACCTGGCACCTTAGCTTCTGGGCAATTCTTAAATAATTTAGAATATGTCTGGGATACAAGTCCAGCAATACTAAAGTTTGTCTCTCTTATCTTTCCAACAGCTAATTATATGAATTTTCCACTCTTTTACATCTCCACCAAAGATGAAGGTTTAGCATATTTAGAGTGATGAGGTCGGCCCCTTGAGCCAGGCAGCAGGAAGACCTGGAGAGTTAATGGCTGAGTCACAAGAAACCCCTACCCAATTTGACCCACAACTTGAAGACTCGTTGGCATCCAGCCCTGGCATGGCTGCCCATGCCCCCTGAAAAACCCTGCTCGTTGCTTTGATGGTAGACAACATCTCCCATGAGGTGAAGCCAGAGCTGCTTGTGCTGGGCACCTTCAGCTCTGGCCGGCTCTGTGGCCCTGCCGGCCTCAGGATGAGGGGGCTGCCCTCTAACTGATCTTTGCTTCTGCTGCAATGGTGTAATTACAAAAAGCTGCCATAATTATTGAAACACAACTAGAAGTACCGGTATTTCATTATTAAAATACCCCCCATGGCCCGTTATTAATTCATTAAATAAAATTTGTTTGAACTCTCAATAATTAATGGACTAAAGTTTACTCTGTACATTCTTTCTTTTATTAGTGTCGGTTCTTGGTTTGAAATAGAAAAGAATAACGGGAGGCAGGGAACCCAGCTAAATTTGCCCAGAAGGATCAGGAAAAGTGCCACTGAGGAAGTTGTGGCCAGGAGGCAGCCTTGAAGCAAGCAGACTCCGCAGCTGAGTCAGGAATAGAACTAGGGAATATTTTCCAAAGAATTTCCAATTTCCTATTCCTCTCCCTCCCTCCCTCCCTCCCTCCCCCCTGTAAAATTGGGGCATATCATGAGAGGTAGAAGAATCAGCAATCACTGGCATTTGTTTCTCCCCTGAATCTCCTGGATTGGGGGCCCCTGAGAGCTTTGCAGCACTTTTTTGAAATGTGCCCCAAACTGTCATCCTGAAGGACCACAACCAGCAGTCCCAGCCACACTGGGGGTGTGATGGGATCATGCATGGAGGGATCTGCTTGGGAGGTGTCTGGATCTCAATCTGGTGCTCTGAACTGATTCTGCAGCCATGTGGGCATGACAAATTCCCTCCCAGTGCACGGCAGCCAAGTGGAGAGCATGGCCTAGAGTCTTCTCTGCCAACCCCCCCCCCCCCCCCCCCGAGAGGCTCTGCTAACACTGGCCCAGAAACTGGGGAAAGGATCACAATGTGGCAAGATGGCACCTCTAAGGAGCCCCACAATATCTAATGAACATCCATCAAGATTAAAACCGGGCAGTAATCCTTCTTATTGCAGTCCAAGCAAAAAAAAGCAGGTAAACCCGCTCTGACCAGAGAAGCTTCTTTGCCCTGTTTGTCAGTCGCAGAAGCAGCTCTGGCAACTGGAGGCCACATCTGGAACCACAGCTGTCCATGCCACAGGCCGGCTAGAAACATCCCACCTGCCACCCTTGGGGGTTAAGCTACCTCCCTCCCTCCTTGGTGGGGCATAGCAAAGAGGGCTAGGGTTTGCTTGGAAAAGTGGGGTGTTTCCTGCACCCCAGGACTTTGCTTTTTTACCCCAGCAAGCTCCAGACGGAGTTCTCGATTCCCCACCAGGTCGAGTCCAGGCCCACCTGGCCCCAGGTTCAGTGGCCATGGTGGGGGGTGGGTTGCAGTCCTTCCTTCGGAGTCCGGCACTGTGTTTCCCAAGGAGGAATCTTGGCTGACAGCGGGAAGAAGACTGGGAGAGAGGGGGAGGGTGACCTCTAGTCCTGCAGGATGAGGAGCATCTCCTCAGCATCTTCTCCATGCCAGATGCTGAGCCAGAGCAAGAGCTCCCCACACTCCCCACCTCATCTCTGGGGTTGGAAGAGGCTGAGCCTCCTGTCACTGTGAAGGCAAACAGAGAGAGTTGAAAAGGTCACCGGGACCTAATGGATTGTCCTGGTGTTACTCGCTCAGGGTTTTGACCAAATAAGACAAGATTCAGAGCGGCTGCATGTCCTAAAGGAGAGAGAGAAAAGAGCCTTTCCTCCCAGCCCCCCCTGCTCAGCCAGCCAGGAAGTTCCCACTGTATGCCAGGCTGGCGGGGAAGACAACCGCCCCCTGTTCTGCCGGAGAAGGGCCTCTCGGCCGTCAGTGCCTCCCATGGCAGCCCCCCCGCAGGTGGTCCTTCCCTCCAGGCTGAGCAGGAGTGTGATTTTGCAGCCAGGGCCTTGGAGGGGAGGCCTTGGGGTCGGCCGCAGGAACCCTTCAAGCTGCAGAGAGCTCTTTTCTTCTCGACTGGCAGAGGGGGCTGCAAGCGGGCCCAGGACAACCTCAAAACCCTCTGCGAACATTCAGTTCTTCTACAAGGCCCAAGCCAGTCAAAGAGCTGGCATTTCCTCCCTTTCCCTCTTGGCCATGTGATTCTTCCTACATGAGACCCAAGCGGGGCTATCTTTCTGGCCAGTGGCTGCCAGAAGATGCAAGCCCTCTGGCCGGTGATGTTGCTCCTGGGCTAAGTCGGGGTTACCCTGGGAATCAGCCCTTGTGCATGCACAAGGGAGTGCATGGCAACTCCCTGGAAAGGCCACCATTAATTGCTTCGAAAATGACAGGGGCTGCCCCCAAGAAGATCATGAGATCTCCCTGGAATGAAACCCCACCCCACCCCCAAGTCGGTTCTGTGTAGACTGAGTCCTGCTGCATTTGGCCTCAGCAAGAGGAAAGGCAAAGCAGAGAGAAATTGCAGACACGGAAAGTCTATGGCTGATTTGCTGGAGGCAGGCAGGTGGGGGCAGGCGCGGCCCCCTTCCTCCTGGCTGCTACAGGGGTGCCTCCTTAAGGCGCTCTGGGAAGAACTAACGTCTCCATGTCCCGATTAAGGTGGCTGGCTAATGGCCTCCTTCTGAATCCCTAGGATCCCTAGGACTCCGCCACCCCAAGGTGCCAGTGGTTGGGCAGGGTTTTCCCCTTGGTCATTATTAACAGATGGAGAAGCTTCAGAACAAGTTTACAAGAAACAAGTGGCAAAGCAAGGCATCCGCCAGTGTTTAATGGACTGTGTTTGAAATATTGGAGCCTATGATAAGCTATTATGTAAATTACAGTCATTGATGGCTCTGCTGTGAAATCGCTCTGCTAGAGGAAGAGCAGATAAACAGGGGGCTCTTTGAAGATGTTGCTTACTCATCCTCAAAATTGGGCAATGGGTGGGAGCCACTTCTTCATGCCTATCCCTCACTTGAGCCAAGGAGTGACGATGGTGGACGGTCACTCCTGGGGTTGGACAGGCTGTGGGGCAGCCAAGCTTCTGGGTCTCTTCAGAACAGTTGCCCCTCCCTCAGTCCATGGTGAAGTCCAGGGAAGGGCCAAGATCGGGGTGCTCTTCGCACAGTCACTTCTGCCCTTGTAACCTCCCGTCTGGACTATGCCAACGCTCTCTACATTGGGCTCCCCTTGAAAAGCATCCGGAGGCTGCAGCTAGTGCAGAATGCGGCTGTGCGGGTAATTATGGGAGCTTCTCATAGCTCCCATGTTACATCTCTCCTGCGCGAGCTGCACTGGCTTCCTGTGGCCTTCCGGGTGTGATTCAAGGTTCTGTACTCACCTTTAAAGCGCTCCATGGCTTGGGACCGGGGTACTTACGGGACCTCCTGTTGTCACCATCAGCCTCCAACCGACTGGTGCGCTCCCACAGGGCAGGCCTCCTCGGGGTGCCACCATCGGGCCGATGTCCCTGACGGCCCCGAGGGTCCAAGCCTTCTCTGTAGCTGCGCCCTCCTTATGGAACGAATTGTCCCCTGAGATTCGGACCATTAATGACCTCCGAGCTTTCTGACGTGCATTGAAAACCCACCTCTTCCAGCTAGCCGGCCTGGCCTGACACCTCAGGGTAATTTTAATATGTTAGTGGAATTTTAAATTTTATATTTAATTTAACTTATTTTAATTCTAATTGTAATGTTTTTAACCTATCAGCTTTCTAATATTTTATTTTAATTGGTTTTTTTAAATTTTTTCTTATATGTTTTTACTTGCTGTACACCGCCCCGTCCCCCGGGAGAGGGGGCGGTATATAAATTAAATAAATAAATAAATAAAATAAATAAATAAAGTGATCCCCTGGTGTTGAGGCCATTTGGCTGCTCCCAGGGACAAGGGGCTTTCTTGGGGCTACCAAGCAGAAGAGTCCTGGCAACTGGGCAGGCAGCTCTAGCTTTTGGCAGAGGACCAGGCAGCCTCTCCTCTCCCCTCACTGTGCTGAGCTCCAGAGATGTTGAATGTGTCCCAGTGGTTCTGGCAGCCCCTGAACCGAGGGGGGGGGGAGAGCTTGTATGCACTATCAGAGTGTGGAGGGATAGGAACAAGGAAGCCAGAGACGTTTTGTATGGCGGGGGCTGCATTGATGCCTGAACCCCCTGACATGCCTCAGATGGAGGGGCGGGGTGGGGCGGGGAGGAAGGGGGAGAAGAATCCCGTCCTCCTCCCTAGCAGTGCACGCAGATCCAGTTATGGGCCAGCCAAAAGCTTTGCAGCCAGGCTAATGCTTAGAAAAGGGAGGGCCTGAAAGTTTCTAGTTTCTAGAGTCTTGGCCAAGCAAACTCCTTGAGAAAAAGGACACCCCATCCGAGCAGGCCTCCCCTCCATGGAATGTCAGGTCTCCCCCTCCCAGTGCCCAATAATAACTCTTGGAATCAAACCTGGTCAGGACCCCTCGGGCCTGTTTGCCTTGGCTTGTTTCTGCCAGACGTGGGAGTTATAAATAAACATTTCGCAGGGCTTGGAAATTCCCACTCCCTTGGCTGGTTCCCCCCAATTCCCAAACACTGCGCCCCTCCAGCTTACCAGACATAAACCACACACAGGACATGACTGCATGTGTGCGCACAACTCTTGCTCCCGAAATAGCAGATTTCTTTCTGTCTGGCCACTGTGCTGCTTTTCCTCCAAGTCCTCAAAGGCTGCTCTGCCTGTCCTTGGCCAGCCTAGGTGCTCCAAGAGTCCCCATGGGGGCTTGGACTGACCTTCTTCTGCACCTGCTAAGTGCTAGGCAGAGAGATGCCAGCAGAGATTGCAGGGGGGCGGGCAGGGAGGCCTCGGATCGGGCTCAGACTGGGAAGGTTTAAAGGAAGAGGACAAACACACACACCCCACCAGCTTTGCAAAAGATTTCCTAGTCCTTCTCATGAAAGGGAATCCTGCTGCTGCTGGAGATTCAGGGGTCCTGGCCTGGTGCTTGACTCCTGGGGTCATATCAGAAAGTCAAGCTCTCTTTCCTGTTCAGCCCCAAAATGGTAAGAAAGACCCTGCTGGCCTGATTTCACTGATAATGGGGGGAGACTGGCACAAAGGGTGTTCTTAACAAGCCAGCCCCCCAAGCTCATCCCTTGCTGGTTGCCAATATCATTCCCCGGGAGTTTCCCACTGCTGGATCCGTGGGTGTGCCCTCCCGAAAAACATTTTATTCATGGCTGCTTAGTTCAAATACAGCTTGTTTAAAGAAGACTTTTGTAAACATTGACCCTTCATACTCTTTCATCTTTTAAGAGCTTGGGATTTGATTTTTTTTCCTAATATTTTTCAGCATGGCATGCTTTGAATAAGAGACCCCTGAGAAGAAATTGGGGCCCAAGTCAAGGCTGCTGCCGAGGCCCAGCTAAGCAGCCCAGTGGGCCAGAAAGGCCTTGAGCACCTCACTGGACCACAGCAACCCCGGGGCTTCCCTGGTCTGAGGAGTTTTTCCAGGGCTCCCAACTGAGAATGACCCAAAGTCGCCTCAAGAGACTGAATCGGTCTCCAGGAGCCAGCCTGAACTTAGTTTCTCACCTGCCGGGCCAGCAGGGAACCCTCTCCCATGCAAAGGAGGCAGGTGCCAGGCAAGGGTGGGGGCTGGAGGAACAGGGGTTTGGGTGGGAAGGTCAAGGCTCCCACGTGGAAGCTTGCCCCCCCACCCCACCCCCACCCCCCAAGGAGTTGCTGATCTCCTCTGTGCCTCTTTGGGGCAATTATTAGAGGAGATATCCTTTTATCTCAAAGACAGCATTTTGCTAATCTGATTACTTGTTAATTGCTCTAATTAAATCTGAACATATGGAGTCTTCTAAAAGGAGAACCTGAAATAGATTTTAGTCAGTAGATTCTGTTGGCTTGCTGGAGAGGGAAAAGGAGGCGCCCCTTCCCTCTCTCTCTCTCTCTCTCTCTCCTTGGCAGACATTCTCCAGCAGTTTGTGGGGGGGGAGGGGCAATCCTGTAGGCTGCCCTGCTCTCCACTTTGGAAGGCCCCTTGTGAAGCGTGGCTCCCCCACCCACAACCTGGAATTCCAGGACTGGAGAACTGGGATCTTCCTATAAATCCCCACTTGCCCTTCTTTTTCCATGGGGGCAACACAAATGGGTCACCCCAAGATCCAGAGGCAAGTGGCTTGGGAGAGAAGCCCCAAGGGGTGCCCACTTCTGGCTGCAGGAAGTTGTGCAGGGAAGCAATAGGAGAGGGGGCGGCTGGCAGGATGATGGACGTAGGAACACTCTGGCCAGTGGGAGAAGACCCCAGGGAGGAGGCAAAGCAGAGAAACCCACTCCCCATTATATTGTTTCATGCCATCCTTTCTGTCTCTTTTGAGGCCTGTTAAACATCTGATGCAGTTCTTGGGGAGGGGGTTGCCAAATCTTTTCAGGGGTAGCTGCACTGGGTGCCTGATGCTTTCTCCCCCTCCCCATCCCGCAGCATTGATCATTCCCCTCCAGCCCCAACAGGTCCATCTCGTTCAGTGCTCAGCTAGAAGCCATTTTGACTCTTCCTGGGCTCTTCTGCAGAGAAGGCATGAATGCAATGGGGGCAGGGTTCGAGCTGCTCCCAAGACAGGCAGGGAAGGAAAGGGGAGGGAGGAGCTACTGACACCGTCCAGGGTCTGTCCAGCAGCCACCAGCATGGATTTCCGTAGGTGCCGGCCAGCTTCTTTCCTGTTTGCCTGCAGTCTCCAAGTCGCCTAGCAGAAGCAGAGGTAATTGTGAACAGATGCCCCCTTCTTCTGGTCCCCCACATCTGGCTCACACAATTTCCCCTCCCCCCCCCCACAGCTTCCATGCCGTGGGATGCAGCTGCCCTTCCCTGGTGCCAACAGGCTTCTCAGGGACCTCCGTGGTCCTCCCCCTCCTGGGTCCCCCATGCACCCCCCCTTTGTCCCCACTTGGCTTGGATGCAGTTGCTCTACGATCCCACCTTTGTCGCCAGTGTTAAATTCCCGACCCGATCCCAAACCGCTAAAAAGGAGCCAGACGCGACATTCTTTCTTGTTGCTTTATTATCAAAAGTGGCACGAGCAAAACTCGCAAGGATTTATATAAGGCCGGGGGAAGGTGGGGCACAGGAGAAAGGAGGGCTGTGGAAAAAGGAGAAAGGAGGGCTGTGGAAAAAGGAAAGCCACGGCTTTTAGCGTTTGCGCATGTGTGATACATTACACAAACTGTTTCTGTTTCCTCTTCTTTTTGACTCGATCATAAACCCTGCTAAACAGGAGTGCACCAGGTCTCCTGGCCGGCTTTGGTGACTTGGGTTTCTCCACTCCCAGCCCAGCCAGGTTGGTCCTCAGAAAATGACCTGCAAGAACCCCAGTTATGGCCAAATCCCTTCAAGTCCTGGAGAATGGGTGCCTCTTTGGCGGCACAGTCATCTATCTACAGGACAGCTTGGGGTCTCCACAAGGTATCTGTTGCCCCTTCCCCACTGGAGATGGATCCTATTTAGGGCTACGTGTGCACACACACACCCCAAGGCAACAGGTGTGAGCCATTTCCTTCCTGCTGTCAATTAAGCAGGTCCCCTCAGCTGGGATTCATTAATGGCCCAAGGAGTGTCTGGATGTTTGCAAGGGCACCATCTCCAGGACTGCCAGGCCACCTCCTTGGGTTGCCACCCCTGTTTCTGTTTCTCCTGTTGCCAGGAAAGCTGCTTTAGCAAGGTACCTAGTCAGCATCAGCAACACTTCTTTTCTGGCTGATTCTCTGGACCGTTACCCCCAGGAGGTTCCATCGAGAGAGACATGGGAGGGCCTGGAAGGACCTCCAAAGGGTGCCTTGGCCACCAGAGTCCCCAGCTTCTCAAAAGTTGCCCAGGTCCTGAATCTCAGGTAAGACGTGTGAAGGAACTCCACCTCCACACCCTTGTGGAGTGAGCCTGCCTGCTTGCCTGCCTGCCTGCCTCATTGGAAGTAAATACCACTGGGAGAAGGTTTGTGGGTATGGGTGGGAGGGGGAGATTTGTATTTCTAGAGGAGAGCCGGAAGCAGCCTTTCAAAGAATTGGGCTAAGATGAGTGGCATTTAACCCAAGGAAGCTGCGTACTTCTAGTCGGGGGAGTGTTGTGAGTAACCCCAACCCCCCCTGCAATCACTCTGATGGTGTGAGAGGTCTCCATCAGGCTCCTGGGTGCTGACTGGGTTCAGTCTAAGTCTGGCCACCTGCTTGGGGCTGGCACTGGAGAAGCCTGGAGAGCCTCTTCGACGCCCCAGACATGGTTCCTGGATCAGAAGGGCGGGAGCTCCACTCTTGGTCCCCATTGGTCCCCACTGGCTTATTCTCCTGCCATCCCAGGTGCTGGAGAGCCACTGAAGAGAAGGTGGGATGGGGGGCTTCCCTGCCCTCCTGCTCTGGCTCCCCAGCCAGCAGCTCTGCACACTTTCTGGAGCCCAATATCAGTCAGCTTCCTTTCCTCTTTCCGGAGGCATCCCCGGCTGTTGCATGTGACCAAAAGCTTGCTTTCTATTTAAATGCAAATTCTGACTTTTTCCCTGTGTGGCAGGAGGAGAGAATTTTTCACACTGGAGTGAGGGTCACGATAATAATTTATCCACAGGCCTCTTTCTGCAATTCTTGTTTGCACAAGAAAAGTGTTTATCCTTCCCTGCCAGAGTGGAGAGAGGGAGGAAGGAAGGAAGGAGCTCAGGAAGCAGGAGGTTCTTGTTGTTGCAGACATGGGGTAGTGGCCATGGTGGGCTTCGCATGGACATCCATTTGTGGCCAAATCCTCAGAAGGCCAGGCAGAGCTGTCCAGCTGGCACCAGATTGAGTGCTGCATCCAATTGATAGCTTGCTGGCTTTCCCCTATCCTACACCCCCCCCCCCCCGTTTGCTGCCACCTCTTTTCCTTAAGCTTGTTGGGGTTGCCCATCCTTGTCTTAAATTCCTCATACAGGAAAAGGTCTGCCCCAAAGCACCCCTCAAGTCCACCATCGGCTCCAACACTGGGGACCTAAAGGGACACAGCCAAGGTCCAGGAAGGGAGTTCATCAAACCCCAGAGTCGTACAACTGGAAGCTGCATTCCACCCTTTCTGGAGGATGCAAGGAAGCCAGGCTGACGACTTCCTTAAGAGAAAGGATGGGGCCTTGTGTGAAGTCTTGAAGGGACCAGGCTGAACTCTGGAATGGGTCACCCAAGCCGGTTCTCCAGGGAATCCCACCCCCTCAGCGCTTCGCCTTGGGTTTCCTTCCCTGGGATCTCTCCTGGTGTCCACCATGGCACCACAGAGCCTGCTCACCCCCCCTCCTCCACTTCCTCCTACCCTTGTGCCCCACACCAAAGGCTGGAGCCAAATCTGCCTTCTTTTCTTTAACGAGAATTAATCTTTTGAGTTCAGACTTAATTGTGAGGATTTTCTATTAACTAAGCAAGAAATCTTACAACACAACAATAAGGTGCCATTTACCAGCCTCCAAATGGAGCGATATGCTGGCGCCTCATTTATATGCATTTTCCAACCCCCCCCCCCAACTGCTGACACTGCAGCTTTTAATGTATTTGCTGGTGGGGGGGTGTCAGCAGCACTTTTGTTGGGGAGGCACAGTTGTGGGTGAGAGGCTGTACCTGAGGTGGAAGCCTGGAACCTCTTTCTCTCCATCACTTGTGGGGCTGTGATCAGTCAGAGCCCAAGTGAATGAAGGGGCCGTGCACTCCCCTGCCAGCTCCGGGAGGGCCCCTGTGGCTGAGGAGAAAGAAAGCACTTCAGGGTGGCATTGCCCAAGGGCGCAAAGGAAAGGGGGATAGCAATTCAGGGCACCCCTGGTGCCAACATACTTCACACAAAGCAAGCCGGGAAGCAAAGTAGTCTCCTGTGAAACTCACACATGGGGCGGTGAGTAACCCTTTCATTGCTTTCAGAGGGCATCGAGGTGGCCACTCGCCACACACCTTCCTTTAGACATGGAAGCCCCTCTGTGTTGGCCGGGGGGTGGGGGGGCTTGAACAAGAAGAAGATGGTGGTAGAGCATTTCCCAAGGCAAGGAAGGCTGCCACTCAGGGCACCATGCCGGGGGCAGTAAAGTTCTCTACATTGCCGGTGGTTTGGAAAGAGTAAGGTTTGGCACTGGAGGCCCTGGATCCACATGGAGGAGCCTCCCTTGTGGGTTCTGCTCTGGCAGCAGCCGTGGGCCCGAGGGTCGCTTCGCCATGGCCGCCATCTCTGCCAGCCCCAGAGGGAGGAGAGGTCCGGGAGGCTTGTGTCCTCCCAGGGTCTCCCAGCCATCCTGTGAGCGCCTGATAAGCCCTGGCGAGGGAGGAGAATAGCAGACTCTTGTCTATCAGGCCATTAAAGGCTATTCTTGCAAGCCCCCCACCCTTCATTAATACTCTGGGTGAATAGACCACTGAATAAAGATTGGTGGAGGCCGCACAATTGTCAGATTGAAAGGTAACTGTCAACAGAAGGAACAGGGTTACAAAAGGGCCCGTTTCAGTGCTTAGCAAATGGTTTTCGGCTTGTCATTTCAATAGGCCGTGTTTTTCAGAGATTGTGGTTTCCTGAATAGCATTTTATTACTGCTGCTGCTTTTAATTTTTTGGTCCATGCTGTCTCTTTGCAGGCTCCATTCAGCTGGAGATGTGTGCTCCCTCCATTTCATCTCTCCAAGGAAGGTTGCCCTCAACTGTCCCAAGGTGAAGACTACCCTGGGCTGGTAAGGAGGAGCAGAAGTGTGGCCATGGCCAGGACCATTCCACCTGCCAGCCAGGGAGCCGCTCCAGCTCACCACTCAACTTGCATAACTATGCAATGACCATGCCAAGTGCAGTTGGTGGGACCCATCACAGCCAGGAGTCTCTGGCATTGCCCATATTTTGCTCTCTCTGCCCATTTGCTGGCAAGGTCAGGCAAAAGGCTGGATCTCAAGCAGCCCTCTTGGCCACTTGGCCTCTCCCTCTTGGCCACCTCTGCTTCCCGTCTCCAGGTCGAGAAGACTTGCTCAGTCCAGGGTGGCCATTTGGCGAGGCCTCTAGAGAGCCCCAGGGTGGTTGGCATGCTCATCCTCTGCAGCCTCGGCCTTAGCAAAGGGTATCCAAGCTGCCACATGACTGCTCCTCCTGGCCTCCAGCCCTGCCAGGGACCAGAAGCAGCATTTCCAGACCGCAGAGCATGAGGTCAGCCCCCTCGGAGTCACAGAAGCATCTGGAAATCATGGAAACTATCCCAACTGGTGTTGGCAAATCTTATTCCAGCCAGCTCCTGGCCTCTTTTGCTGAGAGACCAATTCCTTGTATACAGATAACCCTTTATCTTAAATGACCAGGTCCCTTCCCATTGTAGTTAACCGTGGGCCCATTTTCCTTCTGCGATGTTATCCCAACAATATGAAAAACACATATACTAATACCTGGTATCTTCTGATACCAGCATCAAATGGTCTGACCTGTCCCCAAAATGGCCCTCCCCTTTCTCTTGGAAAGCTCTGCCCTTCTCAGAGCTTGCTCCAAAGGCCACTGGCCACACCCACAAAATGCAGGGACACCCCCCCCCTCTCCTTGCCTGGCTGTGGCTCTCTGCTCTTCACCTAGCTTTCCTACCCACAGAGAGTCTCTTATGCTTTTCAGGTCTCTGTTTCTGGGCAGGCCTCTGGGGCATCCTGGACAGCCTGTCTGGTTCTGCAGGGTCTGTATATGGCCCTCCCCCCTGCCCGGGTCAGAAACAGGCCGGCTAGGGCCAAGGCACAGAAAATGGCTGAGGCAGAGCTCTGACACTGTCTGTATGGCCTTGCAAAGACTTCAGGGACGGAGCAAGGTCTCTTTTGCGCAGGTCAGCTATATCGGATCTGAGCCTTGACCGCCTAAGATGGTCAGAAGGCTTGAAGCCCAAGGATGCCCTTCCCTGTCCAGATCTGTCTGTGTGTGTGGGAGGGTCTCTGTCAAGTTTCATGCTTCCTAAGCACGGAAGCCCCTTCAGACATTGGAGTTGCAAGGTCAGACTGTCCGAAAGGGTTAACCCTGGAAGAGTGCTGGCAGCAGGCAGGGAAGAGGGAAGGGGGAGGCAAACTCCACCTGGGGAATTGGGCATGAATATGCTTCACCTTTTGCAAGTGCCCCCCCTTTCCCCCCCCCCCCCCCCGCCTCAGAGGATAACTGACCTTTGGAGGAAAATAATGAAAAGAAGAAATCCCTTAGAGAAAATCTTGTGGCTGGGCCTCTGAAACAAGAGCTGCTCCTGTAGGTTACCATGGCAACCACAGTCATTTTATGATATGAAATCCATGAATGGAGGGAGAAGCCCCCCCCCATGAAACTCGGTGGGGCCAGGAACCTGAGACCCCTGTTCTACCTCACTTGGGGTAGCGGCAGCTTCCCCTGCTGCTTGGGACTCCTTCCCAGCTCCTGAGAGGCATCATTCAGGAATGGTCCTGGGCTTCTGGGGAGGACCCTGGCCCAGTTGCGGGGGGGGGGGGTTTCAAAGAGTGTGGGTGGAAGGAAGGCAGAGAACAAATGGTTCCTCAGGCCACCACTCTTCCTTTGGGGCGGGGGTCAGCTGGCGCCTCAGCACACCGAAGCCCAGAGAAGACCAAGGGAATGGTGGGGGCTGCCATGGTTCATCTCCCCAGGCTCACTTTCTGTGGTGGTGATCCTACTCTACTCCCTGGCATGGCTGACCCCTTCTGCCAGCAGGGAACCCCCAAACAGGGCTTCTCTGTTTCATGGAGGATGGGCGCCATCTTGATAGCCCCTGAGGAGACACCCACAAAGAGCTGTCTTGGAAGGAGGGGAGGCCTTACGGAGGGGCCCCTCCCTGTTTGCCTAATCAATTAACTTTGGGTCAAATTAGAAGAGTTAGAAAAATGAGCCGTAAAGAGAGGGCTTGGGAACGGGGCTGTAATAAGAAGCAATATTGATTACTGCCACGGAACCTTATAAATCATTCATGTTCTCTACCAATCTTCCCAGCTGATTTCCCCGAAGCTGTTGCCTCGGAGATGCAATTAAAATTAAAATGTTGAGCTGGCCATCATAGAGAAGACGGAAGGCTCGCAGATGGCAGAGCTGGGCCTCCAGGCATGATGGTCAGCCTCAGTGAGACATAACCTGGCCTGCTCTTTTTGTCTCTTGTGTTTAAAAAGGGAGAACCTCACGAGCTTAGGAGTGAGGCAGCTCTCCTTCCGTCTTCCACTCCCTTCCCGGAGATAAACAGTGCCTGCTCACCCAAGGCAGGGCCAGATGGGCTTCTGAAAAGATTTGAGGTGGGGCTTGATGTTTTTTGGAGGCCCCAGCTGCCCCATAGCAGGACAGCCACTCTGGATTAGTAGAAGATCAAATGCCTCCGAAATAGGAGCTCCACTGCAGTTAAAAGTGTTGGGCCCAGTCCGAAGCAGCTTGGACCAGTTTGGGCCTCTGGCCTCTCTGCCCAGAATAGCCTCACACTGGCACAAATGCTCAAGTTGTCTGGTGCAGAAGAGGCTGTTCCCCCAGCCAGCCCTCAGAGGAAGGGTCAAGGTCTTCTGAAAGCAAAGGGGATGTCCCAGCCTCCAAGTCATGGGTCCTCTGGCTCAGATCGAGTGTTGGAGGCCAGTGCTTGACATGTCCTTGAAAGAGGAGGAGACAAGGCACCATCAGAGAGGAGAGAGCTGGTCCTGGAGGAATGGTGGGGGGAGGAAGAGGTGGATTTGCAGGGCTACCCAGCCCAAAGGCCGTGCAGCAGCAGCGTTTTTACTCGTGTCCTGGGGTCCCGGTTCCCATCCCATTAAACATCTGGACGATCAGCCATGAGGGTTTCTTTACATGGAAACAGCACGATACAAGAAGGAACTTCCACTGCGTCTCTAGTGTTAGCCATGACTACAAGAGGAAATCATAATTTAATTGCTGTGAGCCCACTTTAAAATAGACCTGCCTAATTCTGTGCATCCTCTCCCCCCTACCCCCTCCCCATTTTTCCAGTTTAGCTCAAATCAGGGTGATTTAAGCTTTCAGTTCCTGGAACAGGGCAGCCCGGATTGCCAAGTAATTTGTACCAGACTAACACCCTTAATTAATAGCAAACTAATTAGCAGCTGTTGACTCAGGCAACACCCTGCCTTTCCTCATGGAAAGAGGGTGGGAGAGATTCATTCGGGTAGGGAGTGGCAGGCAAGAACTCAGATTTAGCAATCTGCTGCTCAGAGGGAAGGGTGTCTCCTGGGGCGCAGCCCCAAAATAAAGAATGGCCTGGCCACCCTCCCCACGGCCTGAAGGTGGGTGTTGAAAAGGAGTCTGCTGCAGGTGGCAATTGGGAGAACTCAGCGCTGGGGCAGCCCTGCTCTAAGACGTCTGGATTCCTCTCGATTCCCCAGTTGCCCCCTTTGTTCCTCTGCATAGATGGGACTGTAACTGGCTTGTGTAGGGGCTCTGCTCTGGGGTGGTGAAGCATAGCCAGGGGAGGGGGAGCTTGGCTGAAGGTTTCACCCTGAATCTGTCCTGTCCATCCTGCGGGATAAAGCCCAGCAGAGACTCAGGGAGAGGAGATGGCTTTAATTATGGGCTGCTTTGAAGTTCTGTGCAATGTTTATGGTTTTGACTTTTCCAGCAGATGGGTGGGAGTTAAATGGGCAGGAAAAAGGATCTTGCGCTCTCCCACCCATCCACCCCTGGCCTGACTGAACTTGTTTCCAGTTCATGGAAGCTTCTGCGGACCTGACCTCCCCACCCACACAAACAGCTCCCCTTCTTTGGAGGCTACAGCTGCCCAGGAAACGGAGGAGGCGGTGCTACCCCAACTGCTGCAAAGCTGAGCTGTGTCCGGACACAGCTTTGGCCAGCAAGGCCCATGAGAGAAAGAGCATCCGGGTGGGAACTATTGAACTGGCAGGCTGGATTCTTCTTGGCCAGCGAAGAAACAGGCACAACCCCAAAGAATAGGAACTGTGGCCAAGGATCTCAAAGCGGCCCAGATTCTCTCCTGAAAGAAAGGTCATTCAGAGCAAGGAGGGGACATCTGGACACCGTGGGACTTCATGGGTCTTAACACCCCAACCCAATCCAAATGGGATAAAGGAAGGAATGTCTCCTTCCTTGGATTTCAGCAGCTGAGAAAGGTGTTCCTGCCCCACTGCAGGGAAGACACCGGCTGTCCGAGGAGAAGTAGCTGGTAGGGATTTAAAGTCCCCCGCACTCTGGAGCAGGGTGGGACAGGATTGCTACCATAAGCTGCTATTGCTGGGAACAACAAACCCCAGAGGTGTTGTAGCTAGCCAGGTTCCTATTGGAGGCCCACAGAGTGACTTGGAGACTCTGAACAGCAGCGCTGCTCTGCCCCACTCTCCAGCCTGAGAGATTGCCCCACTCTCCAGCCCGGGTATCTTGCAGCTGAAGCACATCTAGCCTGGATTCTTTGAATGTCTCCTCTCCTTTTCCCCTTGCACACTGCCAGTCTGGAAGGGATCAATGATGCTGCCAAAGATCCTTTTGGTGAATGCCAAAAATGGAGGCTGTGCAGCCCAGGGTCAGGGCTTGTCTCACCACTGGGGACCTCCAGCCTCCTAGCCCTCCACCTCAACCATCCAGCCCAGCCCAGCCCAGCCCAAGCAATCTGCCATCCCTGGAGCAGGGGGCAGCTTACTTTTGCAGGGGGCTTTCAAGAGATGCCTTCAACAGGGCAACTGAGTGCCCTCCTACTTTCCAGAGGCTCTGGTTCACAAGCCACACTGTTATCAGTGGTGGGAGAGGGGCAAGTGCCAATCCGCCCCAGCCACGATGCACCAGAGTCATGTTACTCTTGAGATGGAGAGCCAGTGGAGCCTCCAAGCCTGCCTGGGCCATTGTTTCCCCCTCTGCAGGCTTCACTCCAATAGAAGCGGACAGAGTGGGAAGCGCCCACGGTGCCTCAGGCTGGACCCTTGTGCTGCCAGGATCAGCTCCCTTCCCACTCCAGAAGTACAAATTCTGGAAGTGAGGGGAAGAGGGAGTGGGATTCCCTGGCTCCCGTGGTGGGAAAGCCCTGGCCCTGGCCTACCTTACCAGTAGGGGTGATGCTCTTTGTCCCAGGAGCCTCAGCCTCTGTCTGGGTCAGTCAGCCAGTCAATCCCGAGTTGTTGCTGGAGCAGCGATCCCTGCCTTCCTGGCAGGCTGCTGGAAGTGTGCAGCCAGTGCGTCCCCACTCTCCTCCGTCAAATGAGAGGCGGCAGGCCCATTTCTCGCTTGCCTGCCACTGTCACCAAGGAGGCACTAACGGTTTCCGACAGAGCCATTTGTAGGCTTGGAAGCTCCAGCACACACCCTGGAAAGTTTATTTACTCTGGGGCTGAGCTGTCAAGCAAGGACCTCTCCAATCATGGCTGCCCAACTACGTATTTGTGCAGAAAGACATGGGGATGGGCACCCATGGAGGAAGGAACTCTGGCAAGTCTCCTTGCATCCCCAAAGGCAAGGCGTCAGTCTCAATCAGCCTGGGCAGAGGGCTGCCATCATTTGGGCTGGCCTGCCTGGAGGACTGGCCATGTTTACCAGATGCCCTGGAGGCGATGGCTTCCTCCTGAGAAGGGAAGGCCTATGGGTTCCAGCAAAAGTGGCCCAAACAGACTTTGGAACACAAGTGGGAGCGCTGGCTGCCAGCCAGGCAGAGACCATCCGGCTCTTTGTGCCATCCTGTGGAGTGGAAGAAGATTGCAGGGGGTGGATCTGTACATGCAGCTGGCATAAGTCCTGGTGTGCAAAGCAAAGGGTCTTTCTTCTGTTGCACACAGGTCTGTGCGCTCCTAGTTGCATGCTAAGCCCACAGAATCTCCACAGAAGACCAGTGTTGTCTGTGAAAGTCTACCTAGGTCTGATGAATCAGCTGGGTGAGTTTCAGCTAGTGTTTTCTATTCTTGAAAATGTTGGCCAGCTTCAGAGCTCAGTCTTGGGGATCGAGGCCTATTAGCCATGGGACTGCCTCTGGAGGCCATCGGTGGAGAGAGGAGTGGGCTTCCTTGAGAACAGACCGCTGAACTAGATGGGTCAGGAGTCCAATCCAGCAAGGTGTGACTTTGGTTCTCCACAGGAGCGCAGGTGAGAGCCAGTGCTTAGGCTCCTGCTTATCTGGCTACATTAAGACTTTCTCCTCTTCCCAGAGTTTGCAAACTTTAAAAAAATAATCTCATCATTTCAGCAAGTGTAACAACTAAATTATCATCTTTACATGA
>JAEANM010005421.1:0-19636 GCA_017656035.1 Myanophis thanlyinensis
ATGGTTTTGCGGCTCCCAGGTTTTTTTTTCCTTCGGAAACGGGTCCAAGTGGCTCTTTATGTCTTAAAGGTTGCAGATCCCTGCCCTATACATAAACGTCCTTTGGGATCTTGACATACCCCTTCACAGTGCTCTCTAAGTGGTTTACAGAGTCAGTATATTGTCCCCAACAATCTGAGTCCTCATTTACCAACCTTGGAAGGATGGAAGGCTGAGTCAACTTTGAATAGCTCAGAATTGAACTCCTGGAATGAGCAGTGAGTTAACTTGCAATTCAGTACTTTAACCACTGTGCAACTTTGGCTCTATGTCGAATGACATATACGGCTCTATAATTCATTTTATACCAGTTTTTATTTTTAAAAGTTTTCATTTTTTGTACATTAAACAGTGGTTGATACATAATAATATATTAAAAATTAAAAGAAATAAAACAAAAACAACAACAACCCCACAACACTCCACTACAGTAACTAATCTGAGAAGAAGGTTACATACATTGTATACATTTGCATTGTTGCCTGAAAGTTATATAGAAACTTTTGCTATGCAGGAATTAAATAGGTGGAGCAATATGCAAACAAGAACTTATACCTGGGCAATTTAAAAACATGCATCCCAAAGCAAAAGATGATCCCAAAAATGGCACCCACAACTCAGAAAAAAAAGTTGGATGTTATGGCAGAACAATGCAGTGAAAATATGTCAGCAGGAAAGGCAAAGAAGAACATAACTGATGGACATCTGGGGCCCTTGGCTCGGCTTTGGTAATCAGAGGTTGAGTAGAAGAAGGTGGGAAAGGAAGACAGAAGAACCAACCTGTATTGGATAGTTAAATCAGGACTGGAGAGGCAAAGGGCAAAAGAGAGAGAGAGAGAGAAAGGGGTCAGTGAAGACATTCTGTATGTAAAACAATGGAAAGGAAGGTAACTGATGTAACCTTTCCTATATCATAAGGATTAATTGTAGTCAAAGGGTCCAGAAGTTCATAGACAAAGAGGAAGAAAATAAACTGGTTATTAATATTTTTGTAATATTCAGCATGTTTGCTTCCTGAAGTCATAGTTCTGCCTGAGCTAGGAAGACAGATTAGTTCAAGTAGGAGCTCATCTCAATTATCTGATGAACCTTTTGCAGGACATGATGAAGGTAATGGTCTTCTGATTAAATTAAATAGCTTAATGACATTTATAACCAAAAGATACAATATGACCCTGAGTCTTTCATGTCCAAATAACATTCCACCTCATTTATGATGACAGATATTTCACTAATTATATCATACCTACTATTGCACTTCCACTAAACAATGGCATGGAACTATTGGTTGCCAGAGAATTATATAAAAAGAGGCTGATCCAGACATTTGAAAAATAGAAATATTGTGAACAGATCAAATATTTTTACCATTTGCATAAATGATAAAAATATGTAAATGCTATTCTCCCTTCCAATGCATATAATATTTTTGGTTGTTTAATTGTGGAAAAAAAATCATAAAGTTCAGTTCTGGTTCCTTTACGCTTCAACAGTTTTATGAGAGGGAAGGCTTAATGACATAAAATTTATATAAAATGGCCCAGAGACAGTAACCAGCCCATAGTCACTCAGTGAGTTTCCGTGGAGTAAAACCTGGGTCTTTCCAGTCCAAGTCTAGCAGTATACTCATTATACCATATTGGCTTGTGGCAGATTCTGACCAAATATTAGAAAAATCTTCCTAACATGCATTGTACAATCTATACATAGGGCTGCCCTTGAATACCACTCAAAAGCTATAGCTGGTGCAGAGTAACCCAAGCAGGGTGTCACTTGGTATGCTTATGTAAACTCTTGCTATAAAAGCTACATTAGTGAGGTGCTTGTATATTTCAAGTTGCTGGTTTTCACCCATTGTAAAGTCCCTCGTGGCATAGGGCTATATAAGCAACCACGTTTTTCTGCCCATTCTGTAAATGCTGACAGAATCAGTGTGCTCTGAGTCCCATACATTAATCTACAGCATCTGATGATGTATTTATACAATTTTTAGTATACCAAAAGCATGTTTATTTTCCCTTACATATGGTCATATCCTCTTCTGTTTTTGCATACTGTTCAGCTACTAAGAGTTGGGCAACCTTATAAATTTCAATTAAAAACAAATATGATCAAATTGACAGGAGAATCAATTACTTAGAGCAGTGGTGGTGGATATATTGGACTTGTTCATAACTGTTTATTGGATGATTTCAAGCAGAATCTTAGGTAGCCATCTGTCAGGAATCCTTTAATTTGTATTATTGAACTGAATGGTGTTGGACTCAGATGCCTAACTGG
This sequence comes from Myanophis thanlyinensis, assembly GCA_017656035.1. Lineage (NCBI taxonomy): Eukaryota > Metazoa > Chordata > Lepidosauria > Squamata > Homalopsidae > Myanophis > Myanophis thanlyinensis. The sequence continues at coordinate 2,320 of JAEANM010005421.1, forward strand.
CTCCTTCTAACTTTATGAATTTATGACTCTAATAATAATAATTCAAATTTATTGTCCATTTATTATGCATCACACAGCACAATCATAGTCTATTTTTCACCTTATGGATTTATCTATTTTTAGATTGGAATATGAACTATACTAAACAAAGTACTGTTCATTTTTTAAAAGACACTAATATTCAGCTTTTAATGTGGGTTTATGAGTCAAGCTATCTTTTAGTAGTATTTTTAGGCAGAAGACCCAAAGCAATTTTGGTGATGTGCCATATGCTAAGCAGAGTTTAAAAAAAGGCAGAACGCTAGTCATTAGATAATCATATAAGATATACTGGTGTGCTTTATAATGAAGAATGGCACACAAATGAATACTTAACATTCTATTTATTACTGCTAAAACACATGGATATCGAAGCGAAAGCAAAATGCATTGGTGGAATATGTCAGAATAACTACTGTACAGTTTTTAAATATTGAATTGGGGAGAAAATAGCAACATTTTAAAGCTATCCCCAATACTCATTCCTCCATGCTTATCTTTTATCCTCTTTTTATTGTTGCCATTTGAGGCCACAGCTGTTGTCTATATCCCATTGATCGAATAAAAGACACTAGAGTTAAAAGTGGGCTTTTTTCCTGTTGCTTGCTTAATTGAAAATTCCAAAAAAAACAAATTCCATTGAGTCTGCAAGGATAACAACATATACTAGTTGTCCTAGGTAACTGAGAAACAGTAAAAAAAATTATTAATCACCAATAACAATTATTATTGTTAACAATTGTTGGATAGGGACCAAAAATCAGGATTATTGAGATCTTTTTGAACATTGAAACTGTCTTCTCAGGTGTTGTCAATTCCCCCATTGCTTTGTGTCACCTACAAATGTAGTGACCATTCCTTCTAGCCCCTTATCTAAGTCATTCACGAAAAGGTTGAAGAGCATTGGTCTCAGGACAGCATCTGAGCTATGAATACCATTTCTTAGCTCTGTCTGTATAAACATAGATTCATTAAGTGCTATACTTTTAGCCAACTATAAATCCATCTGGAACTGATACCTCCATCCCATATTGGTCCTTTTGATCACAAAGGAAACTATGGTCCCCTGTATTAAATGAAATCTAAGCAAACTACAGCCAGAGGATTATCCAGAAACTCCTCATCTTTAACCTGAAAAAAGTATGCCTTTAATTTGCCAGTCAAGGAGCATGACAGCTTGTGTGGTTAGGACACTGGATGAAGGTTAGCAAGTCCATGTTCGAGACCAAAGTGCTACCACAGGGAGGGGTGAGGTCCTGTCCTTTGTTCCAGCTCCTGCCAGGAACATGAAAGGAACTGTGATGACCCAGGGCATGGCACAAAAGTAACACAGCAAGAGAACCAGTCCAACTTCCTTTATTGCTCCAACTGTGCCCCCAAGCCGTTCCCACAGTCAATACCAATTCTTGAGCAAAGCTCTACCACACACCTTCAGAAGCCTCTGGATGCAAATAGTCCAGTGAGTAAGATCAGCACACAGCAACCAGGGCAAGCAATTGAACAAGCCAGGTTAGCCCCACAGTAGGCTGGGCCAGAGTTTCAGTGAAGAAGGCAACCCCACAAAACAGATCACAGCAAACTCCAAGGCTTTGGAAATTTCACACAAGGCTCCACTGACTCAATGTTTGTTCCCGACAAATATGATAAATAAAAAATAAATAAATGCCCTTCTCACCAGCACCTTATTTCTCAGTCTCCAGGTGTGCCTTGTGAGATGAGATGGGGCACTCTCCTCCCTCATAGCCAGCTCAATTTGTGTTGGTCATGCTTTTTCTCCTCCCTACATTTTCTTGGAACACAAGGGGGTAATCCTTGCTCATCTTCTGAGCTTTCCCTGTCTGCAGGCCCTACTACTTCAGGCAAGCCTTGCCCGGACTAACTCTGCCCTTCCCCAGTTTCCCCCAAGGACAATAAAGCTGTCCTCTCTATCTCTGCCTGCTTCTGTTCCAGCTCATCCTCCCCCACAGATTTCGACTCTGAGAGGGGTATGACAGGAACCCCCAACTGAGTGTCCCCCAAATGGTGGTGATGCCGCCAGCTAATCCTTTCAACCTGTGCAATGCAATTTGTCAATAGAATTCTTTACTTGAAGTAAGAATCACTGGAATTAAGCTCTAGATCAGACATGGGCAAACTACGGCCCATGGGACACACCCGGCCCGTTGGGCTTTTTAATCCAGCCCACCGAACTAGTTCTGGCACAGTTCCACTCTCAGTGATTAGTGCGTCACGTCATCTGACGCTGGGCGAGCGACCTATGCAAGGCTGGGGCTATCAGGCCTACAGGCGCAGGACGATGACACGGAGCGGCTGCTGTCCCCGCTCCATGCTCTTCCACACCTGCCGGGCCCCTCATCCACCAAAGAAGCTGCCAAGCCATCCAGGGAGGGCCGCGGGGAGCCGCCCGGCAAAGCGGGACAGGCCACTGATGCCCACGTGTCTTTGCAGGCATGGCAAGCAGCAGCCACGGAGAAGAAGGTAAGAGGGAGGCGGGGGGGTGGCAGGCAGGCATGGCTCTGCAGCGGCAATGCTGGCTCTTCTCCCACTGCCCAAGTGCTGCTGATAGGGAAAAGCAGCACCAGCAAGACAAGCATGTGCTCCATCGTGGGATTTAGTTGGCGAAGTGGAGCACATGCTGGTCTTGCCGGAGCTGCTTTTCCCCATCAGCAGCACCTGGGTGGCGGGAGAAGAGCCGGCGTTGCCGCTGCAGAGCCGCATCTGCACACCACCACCACCTGCTCCTGCCCGCCACCCTCTTACCTTCTTCTCCATGGCTGCTGCGTTCGGCATGCCAGGCCTGCAAAGACCCATGGGGGAGGGGGGGCTGCGGGAAGGGGAGTAAGGGTGGGGTGGGGGCTGCAGGAGGGGGAGTAAGGGGGGGGCTGGGGAAGGGGGAGCCCATCATTGTGGCCCGCGAGTCAAAAAGTTTGCCCACGCCTGCTCTAGATTGTAATTTATTTCTGCAAAATGGCACTTACTTATATACCATTATTTCTGCAAAATAGCACTTACTTATATACCATTTCACAGTGCTTTAGAGCTCTCTCTAAGTGGTTTACAGAGTCAGCATGTTGCCCTCAACAATCTGGGTCCTCATTTTACTGACCTCGGAAGGATGGAAGACTGAATCAACCTTGAGCCTGGTGAGATTCGAACTGGCAAATTGCAGGCAGCCAGCAGTCATCAGAAGTAGGCTGTAGTACTGCATTCTAACCACTGCACCATCACGGCTCTTGTTCATGAATCACAGTCAACTTCATGCATTGTATGCAGTGCTATATTCCAAACATCTGATGCAGTGTGTATGCATCTGTGTAGGATACACAAAAGCTGTTTTTCTTTTCACCTTTAGGATATCCCATTTCCTGCAAATACAAGTCAAACAGTTTGTCTGGGATGATATGAGGATTCTTGCCCTGGGCAAGAGTTGGATTAGAAAGCCTTCCAACTCTAAGACTATAAGAGCTAATAAATTTACCCTGTGGGTTGCAGAAATATTCAGGCTATTATTGAAATACTATGTATTTTCAAACAAGACTTAGGAAAAAGTATTGCACAATTCATAGCTGTTATCAGATCATGCAAATGCAGCTTATATTATGAACAGAAGCCAGCAGAGTCTTTCTTATCTTTCCCTTCCTTTAAAGAAGACTTACAATTTTGGTTCCAAGTTTAAAACAAAGAAAATATGATTCTTTGGCAGCTGGGCTCATAATGCTCTATGTCAGGGGTCCCTGGCCCTTGGGCCACAGCCCGCTACCAACTCATGGCCTATTGGGAACCAGGTCACTGAAGCAGCAGGCAAGCGAATGAAGCTTCATTTGCACATGCTCGGGATTTATTTATTATTATTTATTAATTTGATTTTTATAGATTGCATATGTAAAACCATCTGCTCCCCCAAAGAAACAGCCAAAGCCACCGCCACCAGTCTGTGGAACAGAAAAGATGGAGGACCCCTGCTCTATGTTATTATGCGTCCCAATCAGATTTGTTACAGTGTACATTACTTCTGATCACTATTTTTGGGGGTTGGTTTTTCATGTTATGGCTTGCTTTTCTTTGTGATTTGTGTTTATTATTGATAATTTTTGTACACCTCTCACATTGTTTGAGTTGGGTGGCCATATAAAATATTATAAATGAATGTTTTATTAAACATTTTCTGAGTTTAAGTCAAGAACCAATCATAATTTGTCCTAAACTGTAAATGGAAAATTGGTACCCCCTCAATCATAAAGATACATTTGGAGCCGAAAGACACAAGATTTGTTTTGATGAAGTATTTTGTACTCCATAATAACACCAAAATAATGTACCTTGTATCAGCTTTAAAAAGCCTTTCTCCTTGACCTCAGCATTTACCTTTCAGAGGCACAGAATATTGATAGTACATTACAAGGTAGTAATTTAATAGGAAGCTTTTTATGTTTATGACAAACTTTATACCTTGGAAAATATTCATCCTGGTTCTACTTTTCCATTTCTATTAAAAATGCATAGAAAGTTATGTTGAGTTATATATATCTACAAGCATAAAAAGCAATGTGTTGGAAGCAATTACTATTCTTCTGGAAGGGAATGATTTAGTCTTATGGGTTTGGTTTGGTTTGGTTTTTGGCCACTGCCTCCTTCTTAGGGATAATTGGCCCAGCTGGCTTCATGCCAAAGACAGGACTAGAACTCACAGTCTCCCAGTTTCTAGCCTGATGCCTTATCTATTATATCAAACTGGATCTACATAGTCTTTGTAATTTTTAATGTAATTAAAATTTATATTTTTATATTGTCCAGATATTTTGAAAGCATTAATATTGGTAAATGTTCCATTGGGATGGTCCACATGTGTAAATATCTCAGTATGAAATTGCTACACAAATCCTAATGAGATGAAATATCAGTACATACCACTACTCATATTATAGCTCATGATACCTTTATCTTAGAACTATTAAAAGGCTCTTAAAATAGTATTAAACCACTCAGGAATGTTAATACATTCTGCATATATCAAGTTACAGGTCTATGTTACAGGTTTACAGGTTTATTAGGTCTATGTGAATAAATTCCAAAGTATTTTAGTATAAATATATTACATTATTACATACAAAACATGTTGGTTGTAAATAAAAATTCACTGTTGGCCCTTATTTTTTGCAGCTATTGCATTAACTTTGCAGTCCCATACAACATTCACGATTTACTTATCTTGTCCTCCCTCACACTTGCATACAACAAACACTTGGCTGTTCTGAGGATTTGTTTCTTGTCTTATAAAACCAGATCCCTTCACAGCTCAGGATTACAGATTCCAAAGAACTGACATAATTTCTTAAAGCTTTCCTTTCACACCTTCATTTGACAATTTCTAAACAAGCAATACATAACTAGGCCATTAGCTAAGTTGACAAAATAATCACTCTCTGATTAGTATTTCCTTAAACTCCCATTCCTTTCAGATCATATACACCCAAATATTGAAATACTACCAAAATAGGCCAATGACTTTATCTAAATTTCAGAGCTGGTCTTTTTTTAGATGAAACATTTCTCTGCAGTGGTGATATCAAAAGCAACTCAGGAAATAATTACTGCTAATAAACAATCAGCAAGGAAGATGAAGTAAGTGGCGAGGTCAGATCTAATATTCTCACCTGACCTTGTTTTTACAAAAACAAACACATTAGCCCTTCAAGAGTTCCTAACCTAATCTCTGAATTAAATGAATGTTTATTAGGGCTCCGCATAAAAAGAAGTGTGAAAATTCAGTTGGTGAAAATGTTACAGGTAGCCATTAGAGTGTTGTGAAGTACCTCCACAAAATGAATTGTGCAACCTCCATGACACAAAGCACCTCATTTATGTGACTTGACAGCTGCATATCTACAAAGCAAGTCAGTGCCTATATTCAAATGTAATGCCTATCCAGGTTTTTTTTAAACCATTGTTTGGTTGAATATAGTGGCTGCTCATGGTATAATGAGCCTGACCCAACTAATTCAGGACCCCACTCACACAGGAGGTCACATGTTGGATCTGGTTTTCATCTCTGATCAGTGGCAGAATGATCTAGGTATAAGGGATGTTTTTATAGAGCCCCTGTTATGGTCAGATCATTCGCTCCTTAGACTGGACTTCCATTCCACATCCCCTCATTGCAGGGAGGCGGAGCCAATAAAATGGTTCCACCCCAGGCACCTAATGGACCCTAAAAGGTTCATGACAGAACTTGGCCCATTTCCCAAGGTACACACACATGACCCTATCGGGGACTTGGTAACCACCTGGGAGAGGGTGGCATCCGAGGCTCTCGATTGGGTTGTGCACTTGCTGCCTCTGACCCAGTGTCGATCCCAATCGGCTCCCTAGTTTTCCAGGGAGCTAAGGGAAATGAAACGCCGGAAAAGATGCCTAGAGAGTGTTGGACGGCTAGCCACTCCGAATCTGACCGAACACTTCTACGATCCTATATTAGGACGTATTTAGTGGCGATAAGGACGGCAAAGCATTCTCACTTTTCCACCCTCATTGAGTCCGCAGAAAATCGCCCAGCCGCTCTTTTTAGGGTGACCCGCTCCCTTCTGGAGGTCAGAGTGTGGGGGGATCTCTTGCAAGGAGGGGCCGAGGATTTTTCTTGTTTTCTGCAGGATAAAATCGCTCAGATTCGGGACAGGCTGGACTCCAACTGGGCCCCTCTGGGCGAGGGGGCAGGGGCGGTTTTTGGTGAGATCATCTGGGCTGAGTTTGACCCTGTGACCTGGAAGAAGTGGACAGGTTGCTGGGCAGCCTTAATGACACACATGTTTATTAGATCCATGCCCCTCCTGGCTGGTGTTGGCCACCCGGGAGGTGTTTGCGAGGTTGGGGATTATTAACGCTTCTTTGAGAGAGGGGTTCTTGCCCGCCACCTTGAAAGAGGTGGTGGTGAGACCTCTCCTCAAGAAGCCATCCCTGGATCCAACATTGCTGTCTAATTATCGGCTGGTCTCCTACCTTCGCTTTATGGTGAAGGTTGTTGAGAGTGTGGTGGCACAACAGCTTCCTCAGCACCTGGATGAAGTGATGTATTTTGATCCTCTCTAATTGGGTTTCAGGCCTAGGTACAGCACAGAGACGACTTTGGTCGCGTTGGTGGATGATCTCTGGAAGGCACAGGACAGGGGCTATTCCTCTGTCCTGGTCCTATTAGATCTCTTGGCGGCTTTTGATACTGTTGACCACAGTATCTTGTTGCAGCGATTGCAGGGGCTGGAAGTGGGAGGCACCGTATTACGGTGGTTCTCCTCCTTCCTCTCTGATCGTTCGCAATTTGTGTTGACAGGGGGGCAGAGGTTGGCCTTGAGGCCCTTAATATGTGGGGTGCCTCAAGGGTTGGTGCTCTCACCCCTACTGTTCAACATTTATGTAAAGCCACTGGGTGAGATCATCTGTGGCTTTGGGGTGTATTTCCATCAGTACGCTGATGACACTCAGCTGTACATTTCCACCCCAGGTCACCCCATCGAAGTCGTTGAAGTGATGAACCGGTGCCTGGAGGCCATGCGGAGTTGGATGGGTCTAAACAGGCTCCAGCTCAACCCGACCAAAACTGAGTGGCTGTGGTTTCCTGCACCCAGATACAACCAGCTTGTTCCATTGCTGGCTGTGGGGGGAGAGATTTTGACCCCCACAGAAGGGGCTGGCAATCTGGGTGTCCTTCTGGATGTAGGGCTGTCATTAGAATACCAGATCGCAGCCGTCTCCAGGGGGCATTTTATCAGGTCCAAAGGATCTTCCAGTTGCGGCCCTTTCTGGATTGGGGCGCTCTTCGCACAGTCACTTCTGCTCTCATTATCTCCCGCCTAGACTATGGCAATGCACTCTACATGGGGCTCCCCTTGAAGAGCATCCGGAGGCTACAGTTGGTGCAGAATGTAGCTGCGCAGGTGATTTTGGGGGCTCCTCAGAGCTCCCAAATTACACCTCTCCTCCATGAGCTACACTGGCTCCCTGTGGCCTTCCGGTGCAATTCAATGTGTTGGTTCTTACCTTTAAAGTGCTCCATGGCTTGAGACTTGGGTATCTACGGGACTGCCTTTTGCCACCATCAGCCTCCCACCGGCCAGTGCATTCCCACAGGGCAGGCCTCCTTGGGGTTCCATTGCTTGTCATCTGTCACACCCCAAGGGTTCAAACCTTCTCTGTGGGGGCACCCTCCCTTTGGAACAAATTGTCTCTGGAGATACGGACCATCACAGACCTGCGGACCTTCTGGTCCACATTAAAAATGGTCTGGCCTAGTATTAATTAACTGGGGTTTTAAATTGGTTTTTCAATTTCATAATTTTAACTTTTTACTCAACCACCTATTTAATTCTTTTTAATTTGTTTTTAAATTGTTATTAATTTATTGTTTTTAGATGGTTGTACACCACCCCAAGTCCCTTTTTGGGAGAGGGGTGGTATATAAATTGAAATAAATAAATAAATAATGATAATAATGTTGTACCATAGTGTTTCTCTACCTTGGCCTCCTGAAGATGTGTCAATCTCTTCAGTTGAAATTCCACACATCTTCAAGTGGCCAACATTGACAAACACTGCTATAGTGAGAAGGTTCATACATGACGCAAAGCCAAATGCAAAACATGCATTTATGCATACAATTTGATTTAGCATGATACGTCAACTAAAATAAAATGAAGTTTTATACTATGGAAAGAAGAATATTCAATGAGTTTCTCAACTCTAGTAGTCATTTTAATGAATGAAACAATTAGTGTTTTAGTCTTTTGGTTCTGCTACACATTTGAGTGCCATAAATGGATCAACTTTTGCCTTTTTTTTAATCATCTGATCCTTCACCCATTTGCCAAAATTTTTGAAAGAAAATGTACAGGGTGGGCCATCAACAAATTCCTTCAGTAATTTAGGGTGCTAAATTTCAATCATTAGTTTCAATCATTTCATGCATCTGGGCTTTTAAAGTTGTGTGGTGGGCTGTAAGTATTTATATTCCTGCTGATTTATGTTTTAAACTTTTTACATACTATTTTTGTTTGAGATATTTAGTAGTTGCTTTGAATGCTAACCAGAGCAAAAAGAAAAAGGACAGATAGCCCATCACAAGAATGGAAAAAATCACAATCAAAATAAACGGGTGTTGTTGATCTTAGATTTCCATTCCAGGTAAGTGGTGTAATTGGCATACAAGCCAGATCTATGCAAATATCTTCTTAGCCACTCTGCCACCTGATTCTCATGCAGGAGTTGTGACTCCAAGACAACCCACAAATTGCACATCAGTCTTGAAGGAGAAAGTACAGTCCCATTCACAATTAAAAATGAACCAGCCCCTGGACAAAAACTGATAGCATTTGTTCTCTTACCAGGGCTTGGTTTAAGCTCTTTCTTCAGCTTCTAGACCCTCAAACAAGATTTTGACAGCATTCACCTACTCAGTCTGGGCTCAAGATGTATAACTGGGTATCATCTGCATATTGGTGATACCTGATCCCAAACAGGTGGATTTTCTCACCAGCAAAATCATGTTAAGGACCAAAGTACAGAAAAGTGACATTAAAGAGATATATTCTTTTTTGGTGCCCTGGCCTTTTCTTCAACTTATTATTAACATCCTTCCTAATGTTTTGTTTTATTTTTAAACAGTTGCATTGGTTTCTTCCGCTCTCTTTTATTTATTTACTTGTTTGCAATTCTGATTTTAGAAATTTCTTGTTTAGGAATTCCCCAAAAATTTGCTTTTCTTTTCCCATTAGCTCCTCCTACCAAGGAATTCCATCATACTTATGAGGTTATGAACCTTTTTAAATAACTGAGACAGAGGTTCAATTACATTCAGTTTTCACCCACTTCAATAGCAAGAATTCTAGCACCAAAGTTCCCACTGTGTCCATTTGTATCAGGTGATGATGTTTTCTCAGCAAGGTACTTTGCCCTGCTCTGAGTTACTCATCTGGCAGTTCTGTAGCCTGAAAAGACATCTACAAATGTACTGAGCATGCACAAAATCTCTCCTTTTCATCCAATAGCCTCTTCCAACTACTAAAACAGTTCATTGAGGGGTTTGGAAGAACATGAAGTGAAACAAGGTACTGGCTATTTTTCACCTTAAGAATGTTATTTTGTAAAGATAGCTTGAAGAAATAATTTGCATGGTGAAGCCACTCCTGAAACTTTGCAGAATCCTAGTAATTTAAATATAAATAATTTCAGACTCATGAATTATATTTCATGCCCTTTGGAAAGATTGATCGTATGTTTTGAAAAACATCTATATATTCCTGGTTGTGTCAGTGGTGGACATCAACAGCAATACCGCTTTTATTCTTTCTTATTTTCACCCAAATAAAAATAAGTGCCATTGAGACTTGCTAAGCAAGTGAAGTGATTTTTTTCTTTCACATGGGATGAAACCTCCAGCCTTTCTGTTTCTTCTATTTATTTTGAATGTCTATTCTCCAAGTTGCTATACTCTGGTTACAAGAATATTCATACCAATTCCATTACAAGTCAGAATGCCAGTTCTGATCCGTTCAATCTGCTTCAGCCACCTTAAAGAAGCTTTTCCTTCGTGGTATTATGCAAGTCAGTGCAAACTCAAAGCAAGGTAGTGAGTGACAAACCCATGAGCCTTTACTGTTATATACTAATGCGAGTGTTTAGACGAAGAGCAATTCAGATTTAGGGAGTTCAAAGAGATTTTCTCTACCTTTCACTTGAATAGTTTGTCAGCTGCCAGCAGAGTGCTCCATAGGTAGAGATTTTGAAAGTAGTTCCAACAATCCAAAATTCTGAGATCCAAAGAATTCCTCCAAAATGCAGGTCAAAGAACAAGAGGATGTTTAGAGCAGGATTGCAGGCCTGAAACAAGAACATTGTTCCCAACAAAAGAACCCAGAGATTGTTCTTTCATAGCCCCAATTGTTGCTTGTTAAGTAAAAGAGTGTCATATCTCTCTCCAGATGAACTGACACCTCTGCCTCTTGTGGCCTAGAACTAGGTCACTCAGAAACTGAAAGAAACTGAATTGGTGCCCATCTGATCAGCTTCATGTTTACCTTAGCTGTTTGTTTGTCTGCCATCTTCCAGATCGATAGCCTATCTGGTCTTCATCTTCAAATGATACCATAACATTCATAAAATTATGAATATCTGAGCTTATTTTGAATTCAAAGTAACCTTTTCTCAAAATATATAATCTTAGTTGTTTACATTATCTCAAAGGTATTTTCCCATTGCCGAAAGGCAAATCTAGGTTTATAATGAAACATGTAGTACTATGCAAATGAAGGTGAATATACGTGTCCCAGGATAATGTTTCAGGATCCAATCTGTGTTGATCAGTGAGACCAGAGGTTTAGTCTTCCAAGCTTTCAAATTCATGCTGGAGCCCATCTTCAGGATATTTCTCTCTAGCAGAATGTGTGCTTTGGGCTATTTTGTGTGTGGTGTTTATATGGTGCCTGGTTGTGTGTGGCTTTTTAGTAGTTGATGGGGGGTGGGTGTTGATGACTGGCTATAAAGTCATTGGCCATGGTTTCTTTGTGCTGCCCCGCCCTTGCCTCCTAAATATTTGATAAACTGGTGGTAAGTGTTATAGCCGAAAACCCGGTCCAAATCGGTGAAAGAAAACTCAAGAAACCGGGTCCATTTGGATGACCGCGAGGGGTCCCATTTTATTCAAACCGCGAGCAAAACTCACGATGCGGATTCTGTCAGTCAAAAGGCAAAGCTTAGGGGAAGCCGCGGCTTTTTATATTTGCTGCGACTTCAAATTCCTGCACTTCCCATTGGCTGGTGGGCCAGCCAATGGGCATCGATGTCCCAACAGCCAATCAGCTGCCGGGTCATCCATTCAAGATGGCGGACCAGTGTGTGGACTCTGGCCACGCATGCGTAGTATACAACAGTAAATCAGCTCTCCTGTTGACTGACAAGGTTTCCCAGGCTTTCAATCACTCTGCAGTACTACAGATTCCATGAGACATTAAAGCCTGACAGGAAAAGGGAGGACAGGAGGACAGGAGAGAGAGAGAGAGAGAGAGAAACTGTGGGAGGGCTGTATTTAACAGTTATGTCATAAAAGAGATTTAGGTTATGGTTTCATCTGGGAATCTATTCAGAAAAAGAAGAAAAACTTAAAATATACCATCAGCAAGAAGCTGAAGCCAATACTGATGTGTTTTTTAATGAATATCTTTGCAAAGATACATTTGTCTCACTCAGAAATGGGTCAAGAAGCACATTTAAAAACTGTCACACGCAAAGTAAGCATAGGTAGAACCTATGAATAAATAGTTTATAGGAGTATAAAAAGCACCTGTTTAATATGACTCCACTATGTTTATCCACCCATCAGTTATCAGCTGCTTTTTTTTCTGAATAGTGCCTTCATAGGTATGTTTCCAAACTATGTAGTTTCTATTTTACTAACAAGCTTTGGTTTCTTCCACTTTTTCAAAGACCTGCTGCTTTTTGAAGGTGTGAGCATTTGAATTTTGCAATATGCTTTTTTAAAGGCATTGATATTTCTTACCATTATGCAAGTAAGTGTGAAGATATTAGTGTTAAAATGCCAAGAGCTACAGTTTTAGAAGGAATACTACACAGATCAATATTACACAGATCCCAGAATTAGCAGAAGGTGCTCAATTGGTGAAGTGACGTCTGTTTGCCACAGGATTGCTGATGTAAACCTCTGATCATACCTCCTGAGGATTAAGTATCCCTTCTAAAAATATATGCCTATGTCAGGTGTATTTCACACAGCAGAAAAGATTACAAATGCAATGCCAGCCTGCAAAAAAAGCCAAGAAGTTTAAGTGAGTTGAGTAAATACATAGCTTCAATGTTTTTCCTACTGATATCAAAAATTCAACTGGAGTTTAAGTTATTTGATACTTTTTTCTAAAGTTTCTCCATATTATAAACCATTTTATTTCCTAAAAGTACAAAATTTATTTGAATCTCATTGATTTATACCCCAAATGGAAACTTTACAATCACTTCTCATCTTTCCAGGTCATTATACTTTATATATAATAGGTTGCTTTTGGATGTTCTCTTGATTTTACTTTCAGGCATGAATGATCTCTAAACATGAAATTCTGCCAAACAAAGTCCATGTGAAAATGAATAGCTTTATGACATAAAGATTGGGTAAAAAACTTCAATAAACTTTCATGTGAAGTTCCAAATAACCTAATAAAGCTATGGCTCTACAATATTGAACAAAATTGTCCTGCAAAAGAATCCTTCTACATTGCTCAACCCCTGTTAGCTCTTACAAGAAGTATGTGTGTTTCATTTCCAAAGGGATAAATTGTGGTCATTTAATACAATACTGAAGAAAGAAAAAAGGTGACAAACTCGTCCAACTTTTCACTCTAAGACCAAGAGTCTATTTTGGTCTATTGTTTATTACTCCATTTTGTGACAATTTCAGCATTGATCAAGAATCTTATCCTCTTTCTCAGAAAAATGCAGAAAATAGTCATAGAAGGGGGAAAAAATTAGAAATGAACACAGAATTTAATGTTCCCAGAATGATCAAAGGACCTCATATACCTGCAGCAAAGCTCAGACATTTTAAGTTATATGTTAACTTGAACCAAAAATGACTTTGAACACAAACCCATCATTACTAATATGTCTTTGAAGTGGAAAGTAATTTTCTGCTAGCAGTGATGTTTGAATCTCAGAATGGTTAGCAGTTTGGATTCGCTTCCTAAAAGTATGTAATTGTAATAAAATACAGCCTAAAACTTTTCTTCCAAAGAATTCTTGTTAGAGTTTAACCCACTGCATACTGTTCAGAAGTTCCACATGGTAAGGAATCAGATTACAAAATATTTTATCTAATTCCCAGAACGAGTTACCTTTGCTTTTTGAATCACATATTCTAACAGCAAGTGCTGAGGGTCTGATCCTTTTATTCAATGTGTCTATAATCCATCAGTGAACTATACACCTGTATGTAATTTGCATTTAACCAAAGCTTGCTTCAGAATTGCAGGAAGGAGCGGACAAAGCTATAATTTCTGGTGTACTTTCTACTTTATATTTCCATCCTCTAGACTCACCTTTGTCCTCTTTCACATATTGCTGAAAGCCTGAAACAAATCTTCAGATGCATAGATGCCCTGCTATGTAACTTAGTTCCTTGTATTATTTTGAATCCATACTGAACCTATAGTCACCAGTCTTATACTACCTTGTATGTAGTATGTAAGCTTTCATAGCAGTGGATCAGAAATTGAGCTTCAGGCTAAGCAACTACCAGATTTCATTGTAGGTGAGCTTATCCAATGGGTCTGCAGGAGAGAAATGAATAGACAGATGGTACAGTGATATTGGTTCCATTCAGAGGTGGGATTCAAATAATTTAACAACTGGTTCTCTGCTCTAATGACCAATTGAACCAGCAGTTCTCTGAATTGCTTAGAAAGTTAGCAACCAATTCTAGTGAATAGGTATGAACTGGTTGAATCCCACCTCTGGTTCCATTGTATAAAAGCAGCAGCAGGCATTGGGAAAGAGATAAGATCAGCCCCAATGAGCCCTTCTTGTACATGCTGTAACTGATGCCAGTACTTGGGTAAAAAAATGTGTCCATGAAAACAGCCAAGTTCAGAGAGCACCAGGACTCCACAGTTCAACTGTGAGCTACATATGTTCTCTTTTGCTTGGTAATGCTAGTCCTGCATTATGGCATTGGCCATAAGAATCCGGCCAATGGTTACGATTGCTGGTTTTAGCAATAGCAATAGCACTTAGACTTTATATACCCTTCACAGTGCTTTATCTCTCTCTCTAAACAATTTATGGAGTCAGCACATTGCCACCAACAAGCTGGGTTCTCATTTTACCAAATTCAGAAGGATGGAAGGATGGATGAACCTTGAGCCAGTGAGAATCAAACTATTGCAGAATTAGCCTGCAATACTGCATTCTAACCACTGCATCACCATGGTTCTTTTGGAACCAGTATGGCCTAATATTCTTTAATGAGGTGTCATGCTTAAAAGGAGAATTTTGTGCTGAAAAATTATTAGTTGGTGCTTTTGCAATTATTACAATAGACCTTTTACACATTTCTAGCAAGGCCGACAAGTTGAGGGAGTGGAGGTTGATAGAACCAACTCAGAGTCTGTTATCTATTCTGCATTCTTTCTAAAATATTTCTCATGAGAATCTTCCTTGGGTTGTGGACACCTTTTAGAGGAGGGCCTGAAGTGAACATTGGAACTTTCTTTGAAGGGATTGGTGAGAAATTAACATGTGATAATTAGTGGGGTGGAACTTTCACTTTACTTGGGTGGAGAAAGCCTGGAATTTCAGATTTAGGATTTCTCCAGACCGTGCCAATACAATGTCTTCAATAAAATCTTGTGCTAATAAGTACTTTCATTAATTTATATGAAACGTGTATTGCAAAGATGCTAAAATTGTATATCTAATATAAACATGTTATATGTTATTGTTGCTTTTAAACAAGGTAAATTTAATTAATGTGGTGGCATTGTATGCAATGATCATCCTTTTGGTTCTGGGCAAGCTGCTTAAGGCTTGTTCTCCTAAGTCAGTGTTTCTCAACCTTGGTGACTTTAAGATGTTTGGACTTCAAGTTACAGAGCAAAAAATTAAGTTGCCTGACAAGCATCAGTTATATTTTCATGGGTGACTTCTTCCAAATTAATATAAGCGAGTCTGAAGTGTTTCATTGTTCAATTATATCAATCAGCTTGGAAGAGGTGAAGACACTTAAAACAAATTTCTAGATGGTTTCTTTTTTAAAAGAAGGACTTACAAGCATTGCAGAAATAGTGTTTTCATAAGGAGGGTATTCATTTATTATTTTATTAGATTTTTCCTACCTTTATTATTTTATAAGTACGGTGACTCAAGGCAGAAACCCTACTTAATATTCCTTCTCTTATTTCCCTCACAACAATAACTCTGTGAGCTGAGCTGGACTTAGAGACAATGACTAGGCCAGGGTCACCCAGTTGGCTTTCAAACTTAAAGTGGAACTAGAACTCACCATCTCCTGATTTCTAGGCCAGCACCTTAACCACTATACCAAACTGGCTCTTTTCTTTTTTTCCATTACTTTTTTTCCATTTCTTTGTACAAAAAAATAAAAATGAAAGGGAAAATATTTGAAAGATAGTCTGATTATCTTTGGGCAGAATGGCATGATTAGCAATGTTTTCACCATAGAACCACCCTTAGCAAGTGGTACTGTCCATGGAATGTGACCCTTTAAAAAATTGAGCAAAGATGCTAGATATTTTTGCCCAAGGAAAGCCCTCTATTCAAGATGGCAAGCCAGAATAAAGTTGGCATAAAACTTAACTGCTATCCAAGTGAATTGATTTTTCCATCCATCAAAGTTTAATATCAGGTCATAGTTTTGTAGAATTAAAAGGTTCTATAGGATTTAACTATTCCATGGCTACAAAAACTTCATTTTATAACTTTGTTTTACCCAAAATTCAAATAAAATCAATTTGGATGAACAGGCTCATGAAAGGAAGACTCCAAGGTCTCTAACCTCTAGAGAGTGAGAGTTACAGAATAAATAGAATATCAATAAAATGAAAGAGACATAATTTAAAACTTACACTATAATTTTAATTTAGATTCTGTAACAGAGTTTGATAGTCATCAACTCCTTCCTCCTTGTAAGTTTTCAAAAGGCAGCTAATCAGAATCAAAATGTTCTGCTAATAGATCTTTAAAGAGACTCAATGGAAATTTCCTTTTATTTATCAAAAGGGAATGATTTTAGGCTGATCTCTAACCAGAAATGTAGACCCATCCCAGAGATGGATAATTTATTTTCTGTAAAAGTCCTTGCTATTTACAGCCTCACTGATTTGGGGAGTGAGGGTAAGTAGTTGGAGGTAGATCCCAATTTAGCTCTGTCCAGCCAGTCTTTCTTGTAATATCACTTTATTCTGATAGCTTGCTTTCTCTATCTCTGACACTATGTCATGTTTCCTACTTTTATTCCTAATTTTCATTCATCTCAATTTTTTTTATTTTTATAAATAACTCAAAGTGATGAACATATCTAACTCTCCTTTCTTCTCCTGTCTCCCCTCCAACAACAAGCCTGTGAAATGAGTTGGACTGAGAAAGAGTGACTGGTCCAAAATCACCCAGCTGGCTTTCATGGCTAAGATGGGACTAGAATTCTTGGTTTGTTGCCTAGTTCCTTGGCCACTAGACCAAACTAGCTCTCTTCCTTTCCTTTCCTTTCCTTTCCTTT
>JAEANM010005422.1:0-19636 GCA_017656035.1 Myanophis thanlyinensis
CGCAGTAGGATACTGTGGTCGACAGTATCGAAAGCCACTGAGAGGTCTAATAGGACCAGGATAGAGGAGCAACCCCTATCCCCTATCTCTTTTTTTCTCTTTTTTTCCTGCTTTTTCCAAGTATTCCAATGTCAACTTCCCAACTTTTTTTCTTGCTTATTCACAATTGTTATGTCTGAGTTGTTGTGTGGAGAGATTGTTACTATTAGCAATAGTAATTTTAACAGTCAAAGTCAGTGATACAAATGAAATGATGAAGTTGTAATGTGAAAGTAATGTAATGAAATCACTAGATAAAATGAAATAAAACTTTTACCCCATTTTCAAACAAGTACTGTATAGTATTGCTTTGATGTGAATCAGTTAATAATTTGGCAACATACAATTTTGGTAGCATAATATTGGGAGATCTCAAGCACTGTAAATATAATGCTTGGGAACTGTGTATGATTTAGTAGAATGCCCACTTCTGTCTTCTGAGCTCAAAGGCAAAATAGGAAAAGGGTTGAATCCTAATGTTTGTCTATTATTGTCAGTCCTTTAGTTTAAACCAGACTCAAACATCAAAGCGAGAACACTGAAACTACCTTTGCAACAGTGGTGAATATCTGTAGCTCAGGTGTACAATGGGGGTGAAGGTTTGTCCTCTGAGTTGTGGATTGGTTTCCAAATATTTCATTACTAGGCTAGGTAACATCTTGAGTGGACTTTAGGGAACATCAGTGTCAGTGTCCTTCCATTTTTAAGGGCTTCATGTGTGGATGTCAACTTCCAAATGACTGATGGCATGTTTACTTTTGCTTCATTTCTTAGTTGCCACTCATTTGGGGGAGTGGGAGTAAAAATAGACTGGAATGTGGTGCCCTAATCTGCTAGACAAAGCATCAGACAGAAGCAGTTTGAGAACCAAGGTCATGGCAATGAACATCTGTGGAGACCAAGGGGGAAGTTACTACTGGATTGATTGGTGAACATGACCCAGGACACCTGAGAGGAGTGGGAAGTTTATATTCTTTTTATTAATCTGAAGCATGGAAAATATTCAGAGCTAGCTTCACCTTTCTAAGTGCCTCAGTAAAAGGTCTTTCAAGCCTGAATGGAGCTTCCAAGTCCTAATGGAATCAGGTTCATTGCTTGGAACTATGACAGTGGGTATGTCAAGTGAGGGTCTTATGGTGAATCTTGTGATAAGGAGAATACATCAGGTCAAGGTCATTGGCAGGTGCTGATGGGGGGCTACATGGGTTGGTTGAGGGTCATTGTCTTTGGTTGGCTGTGTGGTTGATTTGGATTCTGAGGAGTTCATAGGCTGGTTGTAGGTTCATGTGTCTGTTGATGGAATTGCTCGTGACGTGCCAAGCTTTGATGAACTCACAAGTGTCACAGGTGGTAGTGTGATCGATGATTTTTGTGTTGATCCAATTGAACTGGTACTGTTTGGTGTTGGTGTGAGTAGAGGTTAAGGATTTGGTATTGTGGCATTTGACTGCCAGCCAATGTTCATGGATCCTGGTTTTTCATGAAGTTACAGTAACAAAATCTTTCAACTTTGAGATTTATTTATTTTTCTGCATTTCTTTCTATGCAGCATCTAGCCAGATTACATCCTATTTGCCAGCTTCTCTTAACAGATTAAATTTGGTTGTGTTCTGATCTTTTTTCAGAGAATTATTCTGATGACAGACAGGAAAATGGATAGGCAAGTCTCAAATCTTTTAGATGTAGTCTAATACTGGGCTGATAACAATAAGCATGGCATTAGTCTTTTATGTCCACTACAGTCTCCACTCCTGACCTGATTAAATCTAACTACAGAATATGAATTTGCTTGTATTCACAGGAGCAAAAAAAAAAAAAGCCAACCTTGATATAAAGGAAGTTTTTACATTACAAATAGCAGATATGAGAAAGGGTTAAACTCACTGTTTGTTACATCAAGACCTCATGCCATTAATTTTAAAAACCCACTCAGGTATTGCATTTGATTTGGCCCTAGGTTTTTGGAAGGATTTTGAAATTCATTGCACACTGCCTTGCTACTGTGATAATAAAAATTCCGCAAATATGCTTTTCTGTTTTTTTGTTTTGTTTCATCTTTTCTTTTGATAGAGCTTTTCTTCCCTTCAAAGTGCTCACTGCATTGCTCAAATGTATCAATTCTTTGATTTCCATTACACTCTCTACTCTTTTTTGTAGGATGATCCTGATAAGATCTCTGTGTTCTTCTTCTGAATAACTGAATATAGCCATCATAACTTGGAGAGCTGTTTCATTTTGCATCCATCATCACCTCTTACAATAAAGCAGTGACTTAAAAGCATCAAACTGTCTACCAGATACATTTTTTTCCTTTAATAATCTCAATGCAACTCTTGGTGAGATTTAAAAGGAAAGTTAAAGTCATGCAATGGTTCATGAAGACAATCTGAGCATCACTTTGAATAGTGACTTTAAACTTCAGGAATTGTTTACATAAATGGCAGATAAAATGGCAGGCTTTAACATTTCCATGTTATTAGATTACAACATAGCAATCCCTAATATATTCACTACTGTAGAGAATAAGCTCCACTGAAAATGTTGCATTTGCTATGTCCCAAAAATGATGCATTGGTTGGTATTTTCCCTAATATCCACAGAATAATTCCATTATTTACAATCTAAGATGTAACACTACATGAGTATTTAAAAAAAAATAAAAAAAATATTGGTACTGATTGGTTTTATTAGTACTGATTGGTTTCTAATTTTTAATGAACTTTGAATGCTTTTCCCCTACCCCCACCCCATGACAGGGCAACAGCACCTTTGACAGCTACATGATGAGGAACAAATCAAAAGATGAAATATTTTTTTAGCTTGAAGATTCAGGAGTGGAAAAAGTTATAAATAACACAGCTCTGTTTGTCATTGAGTTTTTGGTATCTGCTGGGGGGAGGCAAGCATGTAGAGAAAGACCAGAAAATAGAAACATAGATATCATGTATTGTCGAAGCTTGCAAATATCCAAAGGCTGTAGCCAATGCTCTCTGTTTATGCAGGAAAGGTTCATCATTTCCCACTGCATTTGTCTGCAGTTTCCCGTAGTTCTGGAACCCCTCCAAATGTGTTCCAGTCTGCAGTAGAAGCTTAGGGACTGCATTGGAAGGATTTGCCCATTGTAGTCGGTACAACATATGCTCAGGCGCAAGTCTATCACAGCTTTCAAGTTTGTAGCCAGTTTAAAGAAGCCAGTTCCTTCCATGCTGTAATTGTTAAAATATTGTTTGTCTCTGTTTCATTAGAATGATTATAGGAAGTTATCTATGCAATGCAAGGACTTTGTGGTGGGCGTCCTGGATCTCTGCAGAGATACGGAAGAAGTGGAGGCTATTCTGAACGGTGATGCGAGTGTACAAACATGGCCTGAACATCCCCGTCCAAGTTTGAGCCGAATCAAGCTATCCATTAAATATGAAGTCAAAAAGGTGAGTATTCTCTTGCCTGTTTCCTTGCTTGCATGTTGAAAGTCAGGTTAAAAATGTGTTTCTTCATGGATTACCTGCTCAAAGGATTGCATGTAGACAAAACACATAGAGCTTAAAGTAATGGCAGAGAATAAGGGTGTGAAGGATGGTAGCAATAGCAAGACAGGAGATTGTGGGTTGTAGTAACAGATGATGACGCTTAACTGTGGAACCTACTTTGAAAGTAGTTCAATGACTCCAGTCCTAAAGGAATAGATGCATTTTGCGAACTCTCCCTCCATTTTTCTTGAAATAAGCCTTACTTGAGTACCGGTAGTTGGATAAGGCAGGAAAGGACCTATAGATAAATCTGTGAAGCATTTTTATCTAATGCCTGGTGATTCTTGTGAGTTTCTATTAAGATGCAGTAATCCATTCAACTTAGAATGAAAAGGAAACAGCGTTGAGCTACAAAATAGAGTTGTTTACTGTGTGGAAAAATGTTGATACTATTCCAATACAGTATAACTTTACATTTGCTGTGAAAAATATTATTCCTCTCTGCATGTTAAAGACCTAAAGGAGAATAGCATAAATTCCAAAGCTACTTAAATTAGAAGTAATGCAAATCAGTTGCCTACAGCCTGCAATCTCCAAATATGTTTGACTAATAATTGTTGAGGATAATGGGAGTTTTAATCAAACCCATTTGACAGTTGCCAGGGTGGGTTGACATTGCCCAGAGGGATTTTTTTTCAACCAACTTTGTTTATTATAGAAGTTTATGTACTACTTTCTACTTCTTCTTCGACGATATTTAGGATCTGGAAGAGAGCGGTTGTTTTTGGTATTTTTATTACAGTATGTCTTTTCTGCCATCACACATCAACAAATATACCTCTATATAAAGGAAGGATGCAATCTTTGTCTAACTCATCTCATAAATAAGTCTCTGGGGCCCAGTGCAGCACAAAAGCAGTGGATCTTGATTAAAATAGACAGGCTCAGAATAGCGCTTCAGAGACTCAAACAGAAAACTGTAACATCATCATTGAAAAGGTACATTAGAATCGTTGCACAGAAAAGCCCCAGAGTCCTCTCGCTTCATCAACTGTGACCAAAGAAGCTAGCAATCATTGTCTTTCTCACTGCTGATAAATTTTGACCAAATTCATATCTCCTGGATTAATGTGCAAATTTAACTATACCAGTATTTGCTTTTTCATTTCCAGAATATTCTGATACCCTTCTCTACTCAAAAATAAATAAATAAATAAATAAATAAATGACCTTTGAACTGTGGATTTTAAGAGGAAAAAAATATTTTAAAATATATAATTAATTGGGGATTTTCATAATGAAATCTTTAAAAGGAAAACAAATGAATGCAGAAATAATCCTAAATGGTTATATAGCTAAATCGAAGACAAATTCAGAGCTTTACCTTGGGTTGAAAAAGCCACTTTGGTCTCTAATTGGGGAAAAAAACTGCTGGAGATTATGAAAGGAGTGGTTGAATTTATGGGAGCTAAGTGTCCTCAGCTATTATAGGTCCTAATCATTAATTTTAATGTGGTATCTTAATGTAACAAAATTATGGACTAGAAGCCAAGAACAATTTTTTAACCCATAAACCTTTGTTTTAGTCCATAAACTGTTGGAAATGGACATACTTTTCTAATTTAAGTCAAGGTATGGTAAATAATTTCCTATGTTGGAAAATGATGCTAGAAAAGGGGGAAAAAGATGAGAACTATACTATTATATTGAATAATTAGGTCAAATTCGTTGTGGTTTTCCATATCATAAACAATTGTAAGGGGCTTTAGGTTACTTATTGTGTGAAATCTATTGTGACTTATAAATCATGGTTTGGGGTTTGCCTGATATCTAGAGTACTGTAGTTATTTTTAATAGGTTATAATTAAAATAATTGTGACTTAGCATGATGTGTAAAACTATGATCAATTAACCAAAACAGGCTTTTAAAGGAAAAGCAGGGTCCCTATAGTCAGAGTTGGGGATAGAGCTTAGAGCAGAATAGTATATAAGAGCCATGGTGGCACAGTGGTTAGGATGCAGTACTGCAGGCTACTTCTGCTGACTGCTGGCTTCCAGCAGTTTGGCAGTTCAATTCTCACCGGCTCAAAGTTAAGTCAGCTTTCCATCCTTCCAAGGTTGATAAAATGAGGACCCAGATTGTTGGGGGCAATATTCTGATTCTGTAAACCACCTAGAGAGGGCTGTAAAGCACTGTGAAGCGGTATATAAGTCTAAGTGCTATTACTATTTCTCTTTAGCCCTTTGTTTGGCAAGAAATAACATTTGGAAGTGACTTGAACAAGAAACCAACTTGGAGACTAAAAACTTAAACCTTTCTCCTCCTACATCATGGTCTCAAACCTGACAATATGGAACTGCTTTTTCTGGCAAAACAATAGGGCTACCAAAGGCAACAGAAAATACAATTTTTTATCCTGCTACAAAAAGTTGTCTGGATTTATGCAACCAAGATCTGGTAGCTCTAAACAAAGTGCATGATGCTGAGTTCTTAAAGTTTGGTGGTTAGCCAGTTAGTGATTAACTATGGTTCATTATGGGAAATCTTCATATAAATAGAATCCTATATTTTTCACCACACCAAGTATCTTCAGTGGACCATGGAGTTGAGGGGATGGTTGCAACTTATCCTGTACCCTACAAGTAACAGCTGGCAGACTTGTGGGCTCCCACAGAGCAAACGAAGAAGGGGATGCTGCAAATTGAAATAACTAAGCAGAGGAGAATAATAAATTGATTGCTTCGAAGTAGGAAAAGCTTGCCAGAGCATTTTAAACAGCTTAATCATGGATACATGATTTGCAAATTGATCACTTCTTTTTCTGAGCCTGTTTTCTTTCTTCTGATTAATTATTTGTACAATATACTAGGATTATGGATATTGGTTTACTGGAAGCAAACTCAAAAAGTGCTCCCAATTTTATAGTTAACAGCTGTTTCCTTCTAACTCTCTCCACCTGCTTATTTCTGCCTTAGCAGCTGTGCCCAGACTTTCTCTTCCAATTATCAAAGCAATTCATTCCAACACTTGCACTGCAAGCTCCTTCATTTTAATTATCCTTTAGAGACCCTGGATAGATCCAACAGCAATGTTTTAAAATAGGCCAGGCAGGAGAATTATATTCCTGATTTCTAAATGTATTTATTTCACTAACATCCCAGTGTAATTTTTTTGTAAAAGAATTGTAGCTTGGTAATCAAGCCGCTACTTTAAACACCAAACTTTCCTTTAGCATTTCCAATTAAAGGATCAGGGAACTGAAGGGAAGTATTTGTGGTCCTCCTGGGTCAGCTTCTTTTTCAAGGGAAGTATGGTAGCTTGCAGTTTCAGAGCTTCTGGCAGCTCATAAATCCTTATGTTGCATCCACCAGGCTCTGTTCAGAATACTGAATGCAGATTCAGTCCTCATATGCTATTCCAATCTACTACCAAAATTGCGGGTTGCCTTAGACTTATGACTGCAATTGAGCCCAGAATTATAGTTACAAATCATTGTGGTTGTAAATCAAGGTATCACATGACCAGATCCAATTTTTCAACATTAGTATTGGCAGTCATTAAGCAAGCACTGCAGTCATTAAGTGAATTAATTTTCCCCAATGGGTGTTTTTTGTTTGAAACTGGAAGTGAATGTCAGAAACCAGCAAAAAATGTTGCAAATTGCAGTTGTGAGACTGTGGGACACTGCAAACAATAATAAAGGTGAGGCACAGCCAAGCCCCAAAAATGTAACCATGTGACTGTGGGGGAGTGTATGTGCAGCAGTCATAACTTTGAAAATGGGTCATAAGTAACTTTTGGGTGGATGTCATAACTTTGAATGGTTGCTAACTGACTGAGTTGTAAGTTTAGAATTTGCAGTACAATTATACAGCTTTTTCTGGTGATCATTCAGTTAGCATATGGAGTTTTCATATAGTTTGAACAGGGTTAGTACACCACTGTTTTGTCAGCTGGGCTAAAGCTAATGCATTCAGAATAACAAAGGAATGTTAAGACAGCCAGTGCAGAGAATAAAATAGATTCAAATAGAAAATGTGAGCTATGCATGCCACTTGTCATAGCTGGAACACAACTATGCAATGTACTGAGTTGATGGGGTGATACAGTCTTATTTGCATATCGCTGAAGAGCGAGTTACTTTTTTTAAAACTTTCTCCCCAACATTTTTACCTGAGTTAGCATTGCCATTTAAAAACACCAGGGATTGCTATTGTTCATTAGACATCAAAACTAGCTTCTATGATTGGTAGGCCATCATATAAAAAACACAGTTAGAAGCTTAACTATAATCTGCACATATTATCCATGCTATTCTCCATTATAACAAGATTAGAACTATCTCCTAATACTTTTCCACATGCAAGAGGAGGTTAAAAATGATCGTGGCTCAACAAGCTAAGATTCTGAGATTGATATTGCTCTTTGAAGCTATATGAATAAGGGCACCATGGAGAAGTGTGCATTTTCTACTGAATCATGTTCAGGAAAATAGTAGACTTCTGGATTACTTGGTAAGATTTTCAAAGAGATGAAAAATGAATCCGAATATTGCTTTCCAGCTTCTGGCAATGTTTCTTATCAATTTGTTTCAGGTAGGGTCTAGGTCAAAGTTTGTTTCTGCATAATTTGAAGACTAAAATAAAAAAATTATATATCTAAACCACATTATCCTATCCATTTTCTACCTATCCACATTTTAATTCCTTTATTCCTTTTAATGAACGGGTGTCAAATTTGATCGCGTCATGTGATGTCACATGATGTATTGTGATTTTTTTTTTTGCTTTTGCAGAGCTGGGGTGTGATGCATCTGGCCCACAGGCCACTAGTTTGACACCACTAAAAATGCATAGTACTTAGAAAGTGGGTAGTGAGACATTACTCGTGAGAAATATAATGGAAGGGAAAATCTATGGACTGAATGGGATCATACATCTCAAAGATACCTTGAGCTAAACAGCAATAAAAACAGTAAGATTGACAGCAAAACCTAGGCTGCAATTCTGTCCATTGCCCCATGTTGTCATTTTTTAAAAACACTAAGCATAATTAAATTACCTGCCATCCCATGAAACATTGTTTAACTTCACACATTGCACTATATACTAAAGTTCATGGTCTACAAACAGCAATTGCTGAGCTCCCACATGTCCTAATCTAGACTGAGTGGCAATGAGCATATTTCAAAAATTTTATTTTTCTGTAAATCAAGATGATCATATTAGAATGGAATGGTTTATCTTCCGAAATTGTGGCTGCTCCATCAGTGGAGGCTTTCAAAAAGAGATTAGACAACCATTTTTCTGAAATGGTATAAGGTCTCCTCCTCGAGCAGGGGGTTGGACTAGAAGACCTCCAAGATCGCTTCAAACTCTGTTATTCTATGTTCAGTGTTATGTGTTCTAGAACATGGGTGTCAAACTCAGCCATCACTTTGCCTTCCCATGATGTTTCATGATGTTTTTTTCCCTCATGGAGCTGGGGTGGGTGTGGCCTGCGCATGACGCATCTGGCCCGTGGAGAGTTTGATACTTCTGTTCTAGAAGAGAGGGACTATAAATTAGGGAGAGGAAGATCAGCAAAGAAGAATCTTTTCTCTGTAACTTATTTTTGTAGCTTAAATACAACACAGAAGAGTAGATTGGTGGAAGTCCAAAAGCTTAGTGTCAAATGTATCCTACAGTATTCATTCCAGGATTTGTAAGCTGAAGATCTGGAACTAAAAAAGTCAAGGGAAACCAAAAATGACAGAAGCAATGTCTGGGGCTGAGGAACATTAAAAAACCACACACACACACACAAGATTATGGTCATGGCAGTATACCAATGCTTTGCTTCTTTTATGCATACATTTGTTCCTCATATCTATCAGACCTCCAACTGATATGTGTCAACAAGCTAGTTTTCCACAATCCATTCATGTGTCCTAATCGTGTAATTTTGGAATTACGTTTTTAAAAACCTTCCATTTATTCTGAACCATTAAGCAACAAAAGAATAATATCTAGAACAATGAAGCTCGATTTCATTGAGGGATGCACCAGAGTTGTGTTTGACCTTGGGGGAGGGCTGAGTGGGCATGGACAGGGTAGGCGTGGACAGCTCAATGTCACTCCTGCTGGGAGTGCCTGTGGTGGCCTGAGCACTCTGCCAGAAAAACAGGCTCCTGAGCTCCGTTTTTGGCTACCATGGCCTTCTGCAACCCTCTGCCAGTGAAAACAGATCTCAGAAGGGCTACACATGGCCCTCCCAAGCTCCATTTTCACTGGCAGAGGGTTGCAGGAGACTGCGGCAGCCAAAAACAGAATTTAGGAGCCTGTTTTCACTGGCAGAGGCACCGTGAGCCAGTCCTTCGTTATTTTCAGGGTGGCCCCATGGGCCATATCTGCAGACTGGATCTGGCCCCCAGACCTTGAGTTTCACACCCCTACTCTATAAGGTTTTAATGGGCTAAGAAACAATTGCTCATTGCAACAATAGGTGCTACTTTTACTGAATTAGTCAACCTGCTTTTTTCACCTCCTGCTTAAAATTGGTGATGTGGTTTCTTGAATATGGAACACTTTATGGATATCTCTAAATATAAAGAAACAGATGATTCAGACTTTATTGGACTCCTTGCAGTTTATTTGCCTCAACGGGATTTTATCAGGATTGTCATTAAAGATGGGTTGCTAGTGAAACAATCCTTCAGAAAATTTGCCATCTGTACTTGTTTTGCTTTTCAGGAGCTGTTTATACTAAATGAAACTTAGAAAAAGATGTTTTACTTGATGTGCTCATAAGGATAACATTCCATCTTCTAACAGTCATATGTCATGGTTTTAAATTATAATACTGTGTATTTCTGACTAGATTTCACATGATCTAAGGGTTTCACCCAGATGTGACCAAGCTCTTTCATTTTTTTTATGAATGATGTTATTTCATCTGCTTGGAAGTGGAAAAAGCCAGTTGAATAGCTAAACTGTTCACAAAGAGTCTTTTCATCATTGTATTGGAATGGATCTGTATGACTACAGGATGATAACTAGTTGTTGTTAGTTGTGAAGTTGTGTCTGACTCATTGCGACCCCATGGACATTGTTCCTCCAGGCCTTCCTGTACCATCCATTTAAGCTCATGCCAACTGCTTCAGTGATCTATCCAGCCACCTCATTTTCTGCTGTCCCCTTCTTCTTTTACCCTCAATCGTTCCCAGCATTAGGCTTCCTCCAGTGAATCCTTCCTTCTCATTAGGTGGCCAAAGTATTTGAGTTTCATTTTCAGGATCTGGCCTTCTAAAGAGCAGTCAGGGTTGATCTCCTCTAGAACTGACTTGTTTGTTTGCTTTACAGTCCAAGGGACTCACAGGAGTCTTCTCCAGCATCATAGTTCAAAGGCCTCAATTCTTTGGCGCTCAGCCTTTCTTATGGTCCAACTTTTACAGCCATACATTGCAACTGGGAAAACTATAGCCTGGATTATATGCACTTTTGTTGGCAGGGTGATGTCTCTGCTTTTTAGTATGCTGTTTAGCTTTGCCATGGCTTTCCTCCCCAGGAGCAAGCATCTTTTAATTTCTTGGCTGCAAAATCCTGCCTGTACTTCTGGTCGTTCTTGGTCCACATGCTGCTGGAGCCTAGCTTGTAGGATTTTGAGCATAACTTTGCTAGCGTGTGAAATGAGCGCAATGGTGTGGTGGTTTGAACATTCTTTGCTATTGCCCTTGTTTGGAATTGGAATGTAAACTGACCTTTTCCAATCCTGTGGCCACTGTTGAGTTTTCCAAATTTGCTGGCATATTAAGTGTAGCACTTTTACTGCATCATCTTTTAAGATTTTGAATAGCTCAGCTGGAATACTGTCACCTCCACTAGCTTTGTTGTTGCTCAGACTTCCTAAGGCCCATTTGACTTCACATTCCAGGATGTCTGGCTCAAGGTCAGTGGCCACCCCATCATGGTTATCAGGGACATTAAGCTCATTCTTGTATAGTTCTTCTGTGTAATTTTGCCACCTCTTCTTAATCTCTTCTGCCTCTGTTAGATCACTGACATTTTGGTCCTTTATCATGTCCATCTTTGCATGAAACATTCCCTTCATATCTCCAATTTTCTTGAAGAGGTCTCTGGTCCTCCCTATTCTATTGTTTTCTTCTATTTCTTCACACTGTTCATTTAAGAAGGCATTCTTATCTCTTCTAGCTATTCTCTGGAATTCTGCATTCAATGCTGTAAAGATTTTTTTCTCCATGGGAACCTGGAGTATAAGATCCATGAATCAAGGCAAGCTGGATGTAGTCAAACAAGAGATGACAAGACTGAACATTGACATCTTAGGAATCAGCAAACTAAATATATATATATGGCATTTCAGACTATTGTAAAATGTGCCACATGACTGTGCTTGGGGTGCTTGGCAACTGGCATGCATTTATGACGAGTTACAACATCCCATTGCACATGACTGTGATTTGCTGCATTTTTTGCCGTTTTTCCAGCAGAAAACAGCAAAAAATACCCATTAGGTATGCCAGATTTGCTTAACAACCACATGGTTTGCATAACAGTTGTGGTGACTCACTTTACAACAATAATAAAATTGTAATAAAATAGAGTTAGGTCACGTGGTGATATCTTCAGTGATCATGCCAACTTACAACTAAAATTCAAGGCTCAAGTGTGCTGATAAATTGGATTCAGTTTGCTGTTTATTAGTAATTTTTTTAAAAAAGTGTTTGATCTAGTTGTTTAAACTTTACTATTGTGAAATTCACACTTGCAGAATTGTTGTTTTGACTTCATGGTTCTCTGTTCTCCTTTTTTTGTTTTTAAATTATAAATTTCTGTTTTGTAAATTGTGCAACTATGATTTTATCAGTTTATAATAGAATGCAGGAACCTGTTCAGTGAAAGGAAGATTCACTGTATTAAAATAACAAATCACATGTTAGCACTTTTTGGTCAGGTGAAAACTTCATTTCTTTTCAAAATGCAACTATGTTCACAGATTGTAGCTAAAAGCTACCTAACCATTTTTCTAGCTGTTAGAAACCTGTCATTCTGAATTTCCATGGAAACAGACCTGCTTAATATTCTAGCCAAGTCTATATTGATTCATATCCTATACAGTCCTATTCTTTTCATTATTTCCTTTGATAATTGTTCTTATGGACCTCAGAGGCTTTTCAGTTTATCAAAAGTATTAATTAAAAAATACTAAAAGTGTAATTTTAACCTACTCTCCTGGCTATTTTGATGGATTTAAACTCAGTCCAATATAGATTAACCACTCATTTAAGCCAACCCTTTAACATTATGTGAGTCTGAATTGGAACTGCATCATTTATCTTCCATGCTGGGTGGAAATCAGTGGTGGAATTCAAATTTTTTTATTACTGGCTCTGTGAGTGTGGCTTGGTTGGTATGGCTGGGGGTCATGTGACTGGGTGGGCAGTTTCTGTAAGCAAGGCAATAAAGATTAGACTAGAAACAACACTAGAATGTTTTTTTTCCTGCCTTCCTTACAGGATTAACCCTATAAAGTGGAAAAAAATAAATGGAGATTTCTTCTAACAACCGGTTCTCCAAACTGCTTAGAAAATTTACTACCAGTTCTAGTGAACCTGCTGAATTTCACCACTGGTGGAAATGCTGTACACAATAGACTGCACCATCAATGTTGATTTTCAGTATTGAGAGAGAGTAAACTGCCTTTTTCACGTTTCCATATCTACCTGGTGATGTCCAGCAATAAAGCTTCTCCATCTAAAAATATCTGGAAGGGATGGTTATCACCTGGACCATAAAGGTATTAATGTAAAATATGCCTCCCTTCCACACAGACCTAGTGTTAAGAAATGAAAACCTGGTGGGGTTTTTTCAGAAAGCTTTAGAGTGGGGGTGATTGAAAATTAGATTTTTTTTCTAGAGTCAATTTTCTGACTGATGCAACATACAGTACAAGCCTGAGAAAATGGTTAATAAATCTGGGATTTGAACACCGTCTTTTTCTAACTTCTTTATCGCCTATCTCTAGGGCATGATGAGGTAAGGATCAGAGAGCAAATATCATTTTTAGTTCTTGCTTGTCATTATTATTTTAAAACAAATCTGCTGTATAAAGCTCCTTAAAGTCTGTTTTATTGGTGCTTTACAATTTGTAGATATGCTTCTATAACATTTTTAAACACTTACGGATGGTCCATGGCAAGTGTGTGCTCCCTTTCAGGTCCCACGTTGGGCCTCTGTGTGAGGAATAAAACATGGTTGTCCTCAAGGAAAGAAGCAACTTTGTTAAGATCTATCTTCAGCTGCCCTCTTAAATCTTTCTGACAACTCTTCTTTATGATGGAAGACAAAAAAATTGGCCAACTGACATTTCTGAAGCCACTCTTCTCAGTTTCTGTTGTCTTTAGGTTTAGAGAAACCAGAGCAGAATTCCACCAGTGTATTGTGATGTAGTATGGCAGATGGATCTGGAGATTGTTAGTGAGTCTCTGGGTTGGCTTTAGACAAGGCATTTGTTCCTGCTAATCCCAATCTCAGATCTGCTATGCTGTGCAAAGTTTTGGGTTTTTTGCTTGGTCCATTTTGAAATCTTTCCTTCAGTGATATTGGAGCGTAGATACCAGAAAATCACTTTTGTAAAGAGAGAGTCTGTCCTTAGGATTCAGTAAGCCTGAACCCCTTGCCCATATGTTCTTTTTTGTCTCTTCCAAAACGCCATATGTTCTATCTTTTATAGTTTCTCATTAATAGAAGTCAATACCACTGTAAGGTAAAGCTGTATCCCTTCTTTTGCAGAATCACAAGCAATTTGTTGCAAACAATGTGCCTTAAGTTCTTGTTGGCTGCTATCTCAGCTAGAATGAAAAAACTGGTTTCACCTTGATGCTGTTGATATCTTGGTAGCAGTTCTTTGTTATTCTCTAGATTTAACTTATTTTTTTTCCATTTATGCTTTTCTTCTTTTTACATTATACTTATATTTCATAGTATTTTATTCTTGTT
Source organism: Myanophis thanlyinensis (assembly GCA_017656035.1). NCBI lineage: Eukaryota > Metazoa > Chordata > Lepidosauria > Squamata > Homalopsidae > Myanophis > Myanophis thanlyinensis. The sequence continues at coordinate 14,505 of JAEANM010005422.1, forward strand.
GTTGTTTACCTGTGGGCAATTAACCATATTTTCTATTTTTTAAAAAAAGCATCTACTTCATGTATTAATGCTTTTGTCTTGTATTGATGATTCTGGTAAGAGAAAAGGAGTATGATGCGTTAGTAGTTAAGTATATTTATACAGAGGAAAATTAGTCAATGAATGTATAGATGAAGTAGCACTCATCCAATGGACATTAAATTTCATTTCCTACCAGAAACCATTAAGGAAAAATAATAATAGAGACTGAGTAAGCAGCTAACCATTTCTTTTCCAGATTTCAGTACAGCTCACTTTCTCAATCAGAATGAATAATTTGTGTCTATAACTGCTGACATTTGGAATTCTAATTTGAATGGCTCATACTAAATTTATTTTTGCTATTATGCTTCTCATATGCATAATAAGTTTTTTATTACTCCCTCTGAGGACCTGTGCATATAAAACCACTGCCTGAGAGATGACCTTTCCTCCAAGAATATGTAATTTATTTGGTAGGCCACTCAAATTATTCACTAAGACAATCACCTTCAAACTTTGTGCCAGTTTTCTTGACCTAAGGCCCTAAACCTACCTGATAAATCAGATAGTTACTGCCCAAACTTTCAGTGACCTTTTTGACTGGGAAAGGTTGATTGGATAGTTGCTTACTTTTCACACTTTGTTAAGGATGGTCCTCCAAGAACGAGTACACAGCGGAACGTTGTGAGAATGGTGTGGTATAATACACAAAACACTATACAGTTACACTGAGTAATAAAATAGGTTTTTACTTTAATGGAAATAGAGTTTAAGCAATGTCCATCAGTCATTCCGAAGTCATACACAGTGAAATCAGCCAGTCTTCAAACAGTTCAGTTCAGTAATCTCACAGTATACAAGCTAGTAAACACAAGATGCTTCTTCAGTAACGAACACCCTGCATTCAGTAATCTGCAATCAGCAATCCACACTCTAGTAACCCAGTTACCCACTTCCAGAAACCCACAATCACAAGTGAGTCTGGCTTCTTCTTATTGCCACTTGAGTAATCAGTGGCCAATCACATTTTTATTTAAAGCAATAGTACATTTAAAGGTAAAGTAATAATAAAGTAACAATCCTGGTTTATATATTGCCTACCCAACTATTATTAGTTTTACATTCCTAACACACTTCGATTTTTCCATCCTAATCTAGTGTCATACAATTTTATGGGCAGAATGTAACCCTTAAGGAGCCTGACAAAAAAAAAGTACCTATTAAATAATGATAGTATCAATTCAGCAGAAGCTTCAATGAGTGGAATTTCCTCTTCTTTCTGCAACCTTCCCTTGGCTACCTGCAAATTTATTCAAAAAGATTAGAGGACCATCTCAAGCAGAGTGGGGAATGGGGAAAATGACATAATCACTACCCAAACATTTTTGGTCAGAAGATTCACCAGATCAAAGACATTCCACTTTCTTTAGTCCAAGAAAGACTCTAGCTCTGGGGCAGAGGGTGTTTTAACAAGGACTGGTTTTAACAGGAAACCCTGCCAAGAAAGGCCTTTAAGGACATGGCAGTGCACAATCAAAAACCTACTCAGCATGATGCTGTAGAGTCTAGAATGAATTAAGGTAGGACTTTGGAAGGGAAACTGCTGTTTTTAATGCACCTATATATTAAATTATGACAGATAGAGAGGTGTATCTTCCCATCTGCTTGAAGTTACTCATCCAGGTGTCTATTTCAGGTAAAATGAAAGCATGGCCATGAAATTAGTGAAAATCAACTGAGTTTGTCATGAAGCTAAAATTATGTATATGAGTTATATTTTAATTTTAAAACGTTTATGGGAACTTGAAAGATACACCAGATCCAGTACATGTGTGTGTTAAAGCTCAAAGTCACCTGCTTAATTTGGAAGGCAGAGGCATCTATTATGTTCTGGATTCAGGCAGCATTGGATGATTCTCTAATTGTTGAGTCCTATGTAGAATTTTAAAAGCAACATCCCTACATCTTGTATGATTGATATTCCATGGTGAATATTTTCTCACATAGCTTAGGGTGGTAGTCATTGATATTTACCCAGCTAAAATAGCTTGAAGTTTCTGTCAAAAATCTGAATGTTAGATGCATTAGTTATGACAGGAACATCCAGCAGTTTAAAGAAGTACTTTCAGAAACTGAGCTACGTTAACTTTCCATTGTCATAAAACGTAAAGATAAAAACCATTTTGGAGAAGAGAAGGATATTTTGGTGACCAATATAGGATAGTGACAAAGATGTTTGACTATGAAAACCTACGTTCAAGGCATCCTAAGAGATAGTTCACTGGTAACTTTGGGCCAATCACTATGTTTCAGCTTAATTTACTTCACAGGGTTGTGATGGGGATAAAATTGCAGGTGGGGTATTATATTGAACATAAATGTAACAACTAGAAAAATGCTGGAGAAAGCAAGCATTTCTGGACAATCTGAGAAAATTGACTTCCTCACAAAAAGTGTGTCAGGTCTTAAGACAGCCATAGAACAAAGTGAGTTGAAGGCTGCAGGACATCGTTGTCTCCCAGGGCATAGTTTGCCAACTCTCCCTCATTCAAATCTGGGGTGAGCATCATTGCTGGCTATTATTACGCACATCGCAACTTGATGTCACCAGTGCTCTTCTTGGCACTGCTAATTGCTCACCTGCTCCACCTTCATGGCCCAAAGGGAGCTGACCAGCAAGCAAATAAAAGAGGGAAAACAGTTGTGACTGTCACATTCATACTTTATCTTGAGTTGGAGGTATAGGTGGATTTGGGGCCAGGAGGAAAGTAGCTAATTGACAGAAAGGTATGTGTGTCACTGAAGTCACCTGGACTGAGTCAAACCTGCTTCTCCAAATCTAAAAGCAACCAATAAGACATAAACATGTTCAACTATATTTAGATGGTGTCCTTGATTTTATTTTGAGAAATGTATTACAGGTAAATTGCAAAATGGAATGGATTTTTCTTTCTCTATTTTAGTCTGAAGCCAGTAGATCCCCAATGGCAGCATCCATTCATCACCTACACACCTTCACTATAGATGTCAAGTGCATCTTTTTCTATGCTAACTAATTGGTGCTCTCAAGAGTCTGACTTCAGCTTTCTCCAGCTGGCAGCATAGTTCTTAATTCATCATAAATGACAAAGCACATCCTTGTGTCACAGATTTCAGTTTAATTAATAGCAAAGGTATAAATTGGGTTTTGGGAAAAGAAAAATTAATGACGATCCTATGTATTTCAGTACACACTTGGTCCAGAAACACCTCCCTCCCCCCCCCTCCCATTGTCATGATTCCATTGTTAAAACTTGGCAAGTGGTTCCAAACAGATTGCTGTCTGCCCCATTAAATTGAAAATTTCACTACATTAGTCATGGAGTGATAATGATTGTAAGAACTACCAGAAAGCTTTCACCCTCTTTCCTTGTCTTCCTAATTCCCTGAAGATTGCCTCATTTAGGTTTTCCTATCCTCATTTTCATGAAAAGAATGACAGGAACAGATAGCTCCAAAGTGAAAGAAATGATACACGTAGTAAAATAATGCAGTTCACCATTCTGTACCTTTATGGTGCAGAAGTATCATAACTCTGATTGGATAGTAATATGTGCTTTTAAAAAAAAGTCGATGTATTGTACAAATATAACTCAAGAATATTGTCTTTGTTATATACTGAAAATATACATACAAAAATACTAATGAAAATGGAATTGAAGATGCATGTGGAAAAAAGAGGTCACATCACCTATTTTGTTCAAGCACAAGAGATCTAGTGTACAATCAGAGTTCTGTACCACAGAGTTATGTTCCTTCATGTTTGCTTTTTTTATAGAACTAAAAGGATGTTGTAAAAATCAAGAACCCATATTCAACCAGAAACTACATCTCTTTATCTCAACACAGATTATTTTTGTAGAATATAGAGTTGCCTTGAACCATGAGATGGATGGAAAATAAATTTAATAATAATAAATAAAAATTGAATAAAAGATTTTACAATACTTCTAGTTCATCATCCTGTTAAGTGGAAGCTATTAAAAAGTGTGCAGTAAAAAAGAGATCAGTTCTTGAAGAACTGGTTCCACTGAACATGCAGTTTAAAATATTATTTAATATTCTAATATATAATAATAATATTTGAAACCTAAAAAAATAAAGATCCACAAGCTGATCTTTATCTTCATGGCATGGACGAATGATTGGCCTGAGTTCACTTTAGATCCAGCTCATTCTTTCTTTCCAGTGTTTTTAAATACAAATTATATATTTTAAAAGCATATTCTATGCCATTGTCACATTGTAAATATAGAAGTGTCAAGCTGGCTTCTAATGTAACCTTCCTTCAGAGTTAATGTGTACAAGAGAGTACACAGTTACTTTGATATTCAATTAAAAGTATGCTTTTTAGACAAATATTTAATATGAAGAATAGCTTTGGCACAGGGTTATGATAAGTAGCACAGTGTTTTAGTTCAGGGTTATTAAGTCACAATCCTTATATAGCAAAGAAAACTGGCACCTCTACAGCTAACACAAGAATCATCAATATCAGATGAAACTCATAACCATCCAACATGGATATCCTGAAAGCACAGGATAATTAATATATGTGCATGGCAGAAAAGGGAAGAAGTTTTCCCAGATATAACATCCTCATAACATTGTCTCTTCCACTAAGCCATATGTATCATTACAACTGCACATTATCTTCTTAGCATATCTGATGCTAAACTTCATGGGGAAAGAACATGCTGATCTTTATGGTCCATCTTAAGTAGCAGATTGAGGGGGAGAATTATTTAAAGCATCAAATACTGGTGACTGAAAGTAAATGCTCTCAGTGACTTGATATTTCTTGAAGTACTGTATTGCCTTGGATTCTAAAGTCAATGTCATAAATCTGTCAGGCAAAAATATTGTTGTAAACAAAGTCTGAGTATAGATTAAATAAAATTCTTACTGGTAATTTATAGAGCAGGACAATGTTTGATATCACAATTTAGCAAGGGCTCAGGTTTGGGGGGAAACTTCACAACAAAGATGTAATATGAAGTACAGTGGTACCTCTACTTACAAAGAGCTCTACTTACAAAATTTTCGACTTACAAATTTTTTTTCGAGAAAAA
>JAEANM010005423.1:0-19632 GCA_017656035.1 Myanophis thanlyinensis
TGAGAGAGAGAGAGAGAGAGAGAGAGTGTGTGTGTGTGTGTTTACTGTACAGAACTTGACTCCCTTTCAATTGCTTGTCTTGTGCCTGAACAGAAAGAAGATATTTTTAAGTAAAATGTTAGATTTGGCGAAATGTAGTTGATAGTGTCTCATGACATAACATATATTTATTTAAAGCTAAAATTCTTTTTTAAGCACATCTACCTTAAATGTATAATGTGATTCTGTGTCAAAGAGCCCTAGAAAGAGGGAGCTGTATTAATGGGGGACTGATTTCAACAAGATCTGGTCAATCACAGCATCTGCTTCTCTGAAAAGAGTAATAGTAAAGAAGGTTCCACCACTGAATGTGTTACAGTTTGCACTTCCTGCCATCAAAGCCAATCCTTAATCTGAATGTAGAGGGGAGGAATGCAACACAGGATTGTCCTTAACTTACAATCACAATTGATCACAAAATTTTTATTGCTAAGCGAGACCTTTGTTTTGCCCCCATTTTATGACCTGTCTTGCCACAATTGTTAAGTGAGTCATTGCAGTTGTAAAGTTAGTAACATGGTTGTAAAGTGAATCTGGCTTCCCCATTGACTTTGCTTGTCAGAAGGTTGCAAAAAGTGACCATCATCAAAAGTGACCCCCTGGACACTGCAGCTGTCATAAATATGAGTCAGTTGTCAAGTTTCTGGATTTTGATCACATGACCATGGAGATGCTGCAAAATTTCCATTTGAATCTTGACAGCAACAGTCATAAGTGTGAAAAATGATCATAAATCACTTTTTCCAGTGCCTCTGTAGCTTCAAACAATCACAAAACGAATTGTTGTAACTGTATTTAGAGTTGAAATGTTCATCTTTCCTATTCTTAATGAAAATGTAGTGTATCTATGCTCAAGAGTGTCCCTTTAGTAGTATAATTTTTAAAAAAATAAAATAAAAGCCCTATCAGTGGAAAAATGTAGCTTACAAGCCAGTTTATCCCTATGAGCTTTTTGAAATCCAAGTACTAGTCTACTGCTGGTTGCTATACTAACAAAGTTCTACTTTGAATACAGAATAAGATAGTCATCATAAAACCACACCAAACAACTGAACAATTAGAGTCTATTCATATCTGGCCTCATTAATAAATTGTGTATTACACCAACATGCACACTTTGTCATTATTCTCACCATCTTCAGTGATATTGGGTCAATAGCAAACCTAGATTTGTCTAGGAGGACATTTTATCACATTTCACTCCTCACACCCTCATTTCTAATTGACACCACAGCTTACATTGACAATGACGATTTCTACTGCATATTAGTGAAGATGGTGTTTAACTGTGGAGAACTTTATCATCAATGCAGAATGAGGTTGAGGAAGAGAAGGGTGGAAAGGATAAACTGTAATTCAGTCTGTCAACCTCATCTTAGTTACCATCTGTGGCTAATGATGGAATTGGTCCTGGAAAAACAAAAACAGTGGGATTCACTAGAATCCATCACTCTCCACCATTAAAATATCTGCAATCCCAGTCATACATATGGTAATTGTCTTTTAGATCTGCAAATTGGGATGGGTGGCTAAGATCAAAATGGAATAGGAGGAAAATATGCTGGTACTGGCCATAGTCCCAGGATGGGGAAATTAAGAGAGAACGGCACTGAAATATTGGAAATTTCAGCTATAGATCAGTATCTTCCACAGTATAACCATACCTTATTCCTGTGCAATTTTCATAAAAAACATACTCTTTTGCTAATCAAAAGATATGTTTTAAAATAAAACATACCTCCCATTGCTTTATAAGAACAGCAATAAAATATATCACCAATCCTAGGGCAACAAAATAGGCATGGCCCTTCCTTCTTTCCTTCCTTCCTTTCTTTTTCTTTTCTTTCTTTCTTTCATCAAAGAATTACATAAATCTCTAGATGCATCCTCTGTGGCTTCAACTTTTTTTTAACACTTCATGCCAAAGTGAGAAGCAGTGAAGGCAAAGAGAGACCATCAAAGCTGGCTCATATCCCAGCAAGGGTGGTGTCAGAAACAAAATCTGGAGGAGGCAACATTGTGTGGGATGTAGCAGGAGCTCTTTGGACAGAAAGATAAAGGAGAAAAGCACAAAAGAAGCCGTCTGGAGCTCTCCTACACAGACACATGTATATACATATATCAGTCAAAGCAAAGCTGAAGAACAGGCAGACTCAAAATCTTGCACAGATACTGAGACATCTGCTGGGTTGCAGAAGGAAGGCTGGCAGCCAGAACTTTTGGTTCTGGCACCAAATTTGACTGAGAGAGCAGTGAGTTGCTAGATTGTAAGGTTATGATCAGGGCAGATAAAAACTGCCAGAACGGTGACTTTGGTTCCAGAACTCTGAGCACTCAGAACATTATTCTCCATTTTTTCCAAAAAAAAGAATTAATCCGAACAAAGAGGATGCTTCCAGGCTCCATAGACCCTGCTGCCATGGCTGGGACAGAGAGGTGAGAACACTTCAGCACCAAGGACAGGATCGCAGGTAAGAAATGAGAATGGGGCCTGGGTGACTATTAAAGTTTGTTCAGGTAATGTTGTAGCATGTAATGATTTATAGGAGAAGTAGCAACCAAATAATAAGCTACATCAGTATTTTATGGAATGAACTAGCCATTTTAAAAATGTCTTAAATTTTCAAGCAAAATTAAAATTCCACTTATCATTGTTCCTGACATAAACAGTAAAAGAATCCCACTTGAATTAATACTGCAAGATTTATCACTTACCTATTACATAATAAGAAATTGATTCTGTATTTCTGCCACTTTTGCATTTGAACACATCGAACATTTCCCATGGGGGGAAATCATAAAAAGACTATGGCAAAGTATTCTGATGAATGAATTGAAAAATTCAGAATAAATCTTTTGATATCCTCAGTACAGCGGGACAAAACTCCTAGGTTAGGAATTAGTTCCTGACAGCAGGAGAAATACATTTTGAACTCTTTGGTATGTGTCACTGGCACATTTTAATCCCCACAGGAGTAACAAAATCAGGACTTTGATTTCATTTGCACAAGATGTTCAGTGAGCCTTTCCTTGAAAAGTTCTTATACAAGGTATTGCACAATTTATTACATTTCCATTTGATTAGATGTTGCTTATGGTAACACTTGAAGTCACTAATTAATCAATACCTTTTCTATTTTGGCATTCAAAAGAATACAACTTATTATTTATATAGTATCTTGTTAAGTCTTTTACTGTATAGGACACAGACTATAGAAGCTTATAGAAATGTATGAAAGCTAGATTATGTGAGCTGCCATTCTTGTGTTAAATACTCTGGTCTCTGGAAGCAGATATTTTCTCTATACAGGCAGGTTTGAGAATTTGCTAATTAAGATACTGATTTAAAATACACTGTGAGAGAGGCTGACCCTCTCCCTTCTCAGTTGTTCCCTTGAAAAAAAGCAGTATTCCTGTGACCTCCCTGTTCAATTCTTGCTTTAAGGGTACAAGAAAGCACCATTGTAATAAAAGCATAGACATTATTCTTATTTACAGGGAGAGTTATTTAGCTACCATTTAGTAGAAAATGTTAAATATTTCTCTTAATCCCATTTTACACAGAATGCTTTTATGGGTTAGATTTAATACTATATAATCTGAGGTTCTAGGGACCAAGTTTAATATCATCCTCTCCTACTAGAGACTGTTTTTTTGGAGGAATCAACTGACTTAATGGTTATTTTACACCATATACCAATCTTGGCACCTTAATCTAACAATGCTTTTCATGGTTAAACCATTTAGCTTGATCAAATGAGAAGTCATGCTTTCTGTAAGCAACCTTGTGAAATAATCAGGAATCACTTGGGCTGGATCTAATAAAGATGGAATGATTAGACTGGAATTATATCCCTATTTTAGATACTATTATATGTATTGCTTGATTTTTCCAGAATTCAGATATCATTGGGTGATCTCTGGTTCTAGTATTTTGGGATGGAATTTTTTTTTCTTTTTCACTTTATTCACACGGTGTATTCTACACCTGTCACTTCCCCTTATTTGCTTTCTTTCTAAATTACCCCCCTCTCAACATTTTAGCATTTCTTCCTAAAGGCTCCTGACCCTTGATCATCTTAGTTGCCCTCCTCTGAACCTTCTCCAGCTCCATTGTATTCTTTTTGAGGTGTGTCAACTAGAAACGCACATATTCCAGATATTGTCACACAATCTATATAAGGACATTATATATTATTATTCCTAACATGCTATTGCCCCCCCCTCTTTTTTTACAGCAGAGGCAGTGTTGATACATTCACTGAACTGTTTACGATTAACTCAAGAACTTTCATTATCAATGCTAGCCATAATCCCATTAGTGTATACAAATTTTGTTGTAGATGGGGTTGAACTATTTTCTTCAACATCTTTTATTGCCTCAAGGTGCTTCCTCAGCATCACTTACTTGTGCTCTTCTGGAAGTCCAAGAGTGTGTGAGGTGAACCTCATCCCCAGCAGGATAATAGGGAGGGAGACAGCAGAAAAGGTGCTTCCTTGTTGCTTCTTCAAGGAACTGATAGGTCATCTATCTGGGAAAATGGCTTTTCTATATTATGAGTAACCATGCGTTTAGATCAGGTTTCTAATTTTGCAGTTCAACTTATGGAAACTAATTTGAAGAAACATTAATGCACAGGACAATTTCCTTTCATCAAAGGATGCTTGCTGAAAAACTAGGAATGAATCATGTAGACCAGGAAGAGAATTTTAGAAAAACTGAAGATCCACCTCATAGTTATTATGGTTCTATACTACTAGGTATTATTTTTCCAATAGAAAATCCCCAAAGCACAAGATCTATAGATATGCTGAAGAAAGAAAACATACCCAATCATGCCACAGAATGAATGCATTAACATTGCCCCATAGAGCTTCACAAAATGATCTAAAGTCTTCACCAACAAATCAACAGGTAGTCCTTGACTTATAACAGTTCACTTAGTGATTGTTCAAAGTTACAACACTGAAAAAAACCAACTTATGACTGTTTTTCACACTTATGATCCTTGCAGCATCCCCCGTGGTCACTTGATGCTTCACAACTGACTCACATTTATGACAGCTAGAGTGTTCCAGTGTCATGAGATCACCTTTTGCAACTTTCTGACAATCAAAGTCAATGAGGAAACCACATTCACCTGACGGTTAACCATGTTACCAATTTAACAACTAGTGATTCATTTAACAAATATGGCAAGAAAAGTCATAAAATGGGGCAACACACACTTAACAAATGTCTCACTTAGCAACGTAAATTTTGGGCTCAACTGTGGTTGTAAGTCAAAGACTACCTGTACTTTGTATTTGTAAAAATCAACACATGAACGTACCTTAGTTTCTCTTGCTGAAAATAAACATTACTTGACTGTTATAGTAGTTCGATTGTTTTAAGTTTTCCGAGTTGATTCTACCCTTTTTCATCTAGGCTTGAAAAACAACAAACTCCTTTGAAACAAGTGTTGCTACTGGTTGAACCTGCTCAAGTACTGATTCAGAAATAAGGTGTCCATTCAGGTCAGTAAGGTTGGTCAAAGGTAATAAATATCTTCCTGAACTTGGTTGAAGACAGAAAGCAGAGTAAGATAGCCTTCAAGCTATTCCTGATCAGTACTGGCTGCAAATTGTATGTTAGCACACCTGCCAAAAGTGTGAAAGTCAAACAATGTAAAATGTATTTTGTTTGAAACAAACTGAGAATATGCCAAATAAACAATAACGGAAGATTGATATTAGTCCTAATACAGAATTCTGCAAAAGTGAATCCTAGCTTCGTTTCACTTTGCATTTTAAAGTGGTGTAGGAAATCAAATATACACAATCCCATCTAATTAGCACATACTGTTTTGTGGGTGCATCTTATACTTTCACACAATTAACAATATTTTTAAAAGGCATGTATGCAAGTTTGATAATGTACTGGTGATACTTGCCCAATACTGTTTGTTTTCTTTCTTTTTCTTTTTGAAGACACAACTCTGTAAGAATTCACATTGAGAAAAGGCCTTCCAAAGATCTGGGGAGTCTTTCCTGAAGAGAAGTACACAGGTATCAGAAAATTATTTCTATGGGGTTTTTTTTAATTCCTTTCTTTTCTGTCAGCTTGAGCCTACTTCATAAGTCAAGATTGTCAAACGAGATTCAGCAGCCAAATTCTCTGAAAAGCCAATTCACAACTTCAAAACAAATTATAACCAGTATGTCAAGGATTACACCCCTTCTAAGCATAGGTGGAAGAAACTGTCTTCAAGCTGTTCTATTTTAATACGTCCTTTCTTGGAAAAGTAGTACCAGAAGGCTATGATGCAACTGTTCTTCTCACAGTGGTAACTTTGCAAAAGCTAAGGTTAAGTAAGAAGTACCAGGTAAAATAGGATTCCATTTTCCTTTCCTTCTCATTGTACAACCTCATCCTTCTTTTGCAGCTCTATCACGATGTGTCACCCCTTTCCAGCATTCCTAATGGTATCCATCATTCTCATGCAGCCAGGCACCTTTGCTCAAGAACTTCCCATTCAGAGTCAACATCATTATGATCAATATTGGTACCAGACAGCAGTTGATCAAATCCCAGTGATCAGTGAGTTCCTTCTGTTCTGGGGGAGGGTTGAATATCCAAATAAAAAGTGTGAACTCCAGCCTTCATTTTGGAAACTTAAGGGTCTACAATCTTTTCCCAAGTTATTTGATTGGATAATAGTTTGTGCATTTTCTGTAAACATCACTGTCTTGAGCAGCCCGAATTGTTTTTATGCACAAATAGAATTACCATATACTTCAGTTCTTGAAGTGTGGAGGTGAGTCTTCCAAATAGGCATAGTAATCCCTAAGCATCACACAGCAACTCCACCCAAATGACAGTAAATTTGACAATGCTGTGCTCCTCCCATCTTCCCTCTCAACTTCTCCCCACTATAGGTGGGGGCACCTGCAAAGTGATTGCTGTCAAACGCTGCTGCAACCGCAACCATATTGAAGAGCGGTCCCAAACTATCCAATGCTCCTGTCTCCAAGGCAAAGTGGCCGGCACAACCCGTGGCAAACCTTCTTGTGTGGATAGTAAGTACCAGGAGTCAAAATCTTTCTTTCTCCTAAATCTCAAATCGCAGGAAAACCCAAGGGGATATAGAACCACCATAAATCTAAGCAATAAGAATCCTGGGAAGAGATTAAAACATGGATCCAAAATAAAGAGGAAAAAACCCCCATCAAATGTGCACAAACTGATATTGATGAGGATGAGGATATCTTAGCATGTCCACTGAAGAGATGATTGAAGGGCTTGATAGTTGTAGCCTCTTTTATTAGACGGTATGCCTGTTCTATAAAATGGGTCTCTCAGGCCAGATATAAGTAGTGGTTATGGTGGTGTTAAAATCCTCAGATAGTATTGATGATGAATTATACTAAAATTTCCATGATAAAACAGGATACTTGATTCAAGCAAGGCAGAGACAAGTTACTTTCTATTGCTTCAGCATGGAATTCAGGAAGTCCCCTGTCCCTGTTCTGTAACCACTTGATGACAAGAGGCCTAGAAAGACTAGGCCAGTCACTCCAACTTGACTACTGAATTGCCAGATCCACACTGAACAAGTTACCAATGTCAGTAAAGACCATGGCTTTAAGGAGGGATGGTAACAAATGACTCCCTCTATTCTATAGCCTCCATTGTGATAGGAAAGTGGTGGTGTGATATGCAGCCCTGCCAGGTTGAAGAGGAGTGCAAAGCATTACCTGACAACTCAGGCTGGATGTGCTCATTAGGAAACCGTATTAAAACCACCAAGGTAAGCTCTCTCACAACCCTGACAAAAATCACGTCTGCACAGATGGCACTTCTTTTCCTGTATCTCAAATATGTATCTAGTCTTAAGGATTGTAAAAATTGTGTGTTTTTTTTACAATCCTTTAAAGGATTGTAAAAATTTTCTTTCTTTCTTTTTAAGCCCATTGTACAAATAGTGGTGGTGATTTAATTTCCATCTAACAATTTATCCTGGCTTGTTTTTCAGATCCATCCCAGGAAATGAAGTCTGTTATAATGGAAAACCCATCTCTGAAGAAGGCATGACAGATTTCAAAATACTGTAATTATCATCAACATCATGATGAATGCTACTGGGTATGCAAACCTTTTGTCCACTGTGGAGGACAAAACACATTCCTGGATGCACTGTGATTTTGCAGAGGACGGTGCTGCTCTTTGTTAAGGGAAACAGAATCAAAGACATTTCATTAACAGAAGGAAGATTTAGCCCTGTTTTCTTAGAAACAGTAGAGCAAGTTGGTTCAAATAATTCTAAACTTTCTTGTGAAAGACTGCTGAGACATTTCCTATATAACTATCATTTTTGTCAAACAGATAATTAAATTCTCCAAAACAGATACAAAAAAGCCAGTTTTGTATTTACATCTGTAATATAATACAGAGTCTTTCTTTACAATGATATTGAAATACAAATTGCCCCACCATCAGGCGATCTTCAAGCTGGAGAAAATGGATGAGATCTGTAAAATTTTAATCCTATCTTAATAAGCTGTTTGAATTCTGAATGAGGTCCTTAGCCCACAAAGGCCAAGTATATAAAACTGGAACTAAAATATTGCCGGATTAGAGGTGATTTGGCTTAGATGGGCAGGGGAGGGAGGGGTAATGTCAATTTAGATCCCAAAAGAGCTTTGGACTGTTTAGTATCTGTAACTAAAGCACTGTTTCAATATCCTGGATGGCTTTTTAGGCAACTAAGAGACTGGAGCATGCTCTGTTCTGCCAGTCTGTCCTAGTTAGTTCTTCTAAAGATGAAATTAACACAGCATTTTACTGGAATAAAACTTATTTCTTAAGGGAGGCCAACCCAGCTTAAGGTGACTTAAGGCCACAAACCCTGTTTCGAACCACCATCATTCCCTCTTTGGTTTTTTTTAAAACGTGAGCAACCAGCAACAACAGTATTATTAAGTGAGGGGAAAGGGTGAAGATTCAGGGTAGCAACATCTCTTATTCTGGCTCAATAGCACACGGGCATCTGACTTACAATGAAGAGACCTATTACAGGATATCATCATTGGTAGAGTGGCAGAGCTTCCCCTTGTTACAATAATTCTTTCATCCAAGGCTTGGGAAAATACATTCTTTGTTTACAGACTTTTAAAAAATAATTTAAGAGAAGTTCCCACCAAACAGAGAAAATTGGAGGAGTCCTTCCATCAGAAAGTCAGGTAAACAGCCCTTTAAAATTTGCCATAGTCGATTAATAGTAGTTGTACACCCGTTTTTCAGGCAAATATCATCCTAGGGTTCCAGGTTCTCCTAATAACTTTGGTTCCGTCATTGTATGGAATTAATCCTGGGGCACCTCATTTCATCACTGAAAACTTCTTAACTCCTCACAGAGGTAGATATTATACAGCTCAAACCCCCAACCATATTTTCCTTGCCCCTCCCCTCTGCTAAACTTAAAAGATAACTCTAAGAACCAAATCCCTTCCATGCTTTGTTTGCACTCTTGAGTGAATGTCTTAGTTTCAAGGGAGAAAAATCTTGCTCGATTCTAAAAATAGAAGTGATCCAGGCCCCACACTGGCTCACTGATAATGTCCATAGCCTGTATATCCTGTAGGTGGTGAACCATCTTTGGGAGGCAGTTGACTGGGATCTTCTCCAAAGGGATTGGCTAGAGAGAAAAGAAGGACCCATTAGTGATATATGAAAATATGATTATGATTATGATTATTATTGATAAGCAGCAGAGGAAAACTTCTTGAAGCAGAAGTAACAACGATGAAGCTAGGATGAAAAAAGGTGAGGGTTTAAGGGAGAAGTGATTCATTAAATTAAGTGAAAAATCTCAACTTTTACTATTAGAAAATTCAAGAGGTTGAAATGTCAATCAGTAAATAAAGAGGAAGGTGCGAGACAGCATGGGAAGAAGTGTAATCTTGGAATACATTTATAGAACCATTAGCAAAATGCCATTGTCATAACAAATTGTGTTAAAATACAGGAGATGGAGGAGACAGGCATGTGGCATGCCTCCTCCCTATACAGGCACCAAGATCTGGAATAAGAAAAGGGAGAGATATGGCAATCAGGAAGAGACATTTCTTACAGTTTGGATAACTGCAAAGAAACATTACTGTGTGTGTGTGTGTGTGTGTGTTTAGAAAAGACAAAGCCTCTTTCACCACAAAATGGAACTGACTTCACACCACTTCCCCCAGCTCTAGTGCCAATTGGTTCATAAGATTCTCACTAAATTGTCTCATTACAAGGTGATAGACAACGGCAGGTGCATTAATATCTGGCTCTTTGGATTCTGAACAATATCTTTTATTATTGATAATACTGGCTGAGGCTGCTGGGAATTTATTTTTTAAATTTATATAGCCACCCGTTTCACTAATCGAGTGACTCCAGGAGGCATACAACGAGGGCTGCAAGTCCTCTACAAATAAGTAGTAGTATGAAAAGGTATTCCAAATATATTTCCCAGGATATAATGGAGACTTCTAGCTCTCTAGATATTATTACATTTCAATTCCAGCATTCCTGGAATCAAGGTCAACAATGAAAAGGACTTTTTCTTGCAACTACATTTGGAGGTCCACAGCTTCCCCTAAATCCCCCCTCCTTTTGAGACCTTTCATTCTTAGAATTATAACTTACGGTTTTGGAACTGCTGGGCTGTATATCTTGTCAACAAAATGCCAACACCTTCTATCAAGGCAAGCAAGATGCCTCCCATCATAGCAGAGCCTACCATGGCCAACGGCCCACCTAAATGAAAAAGCAGTTAGTAAGCCCCAAGAAAGCAATTATTAGAAAGTGATGATAAATGGGTGATGTGTATTTGGCAGAGCTAAGAAACATCACTTACTGCGTGATGCTAATACAGCCCCAGTGAGTGCCCCACTGGTAATGGAATTCCAAGGATCTTCTTTGCCTCGCATCTTCACCAGACCACAGTCAATGGTAGAAAAAAGCCCACCCCACACTGCAAAGCTCCCTGGGAAGAAGAAGAGAAAAAGCCTTTGGAGTCACCAGTTGAATGTTGAATTGTTCATAACTTGCATCGGAAAAAACCCACTGCCTGATACTAAGTAACATTATTATAAATACTTGTTAGGTGCACATGAGAATTGCATCAAAACACCCCAGAATCTTAGAGGTTATTGCCAAAGATATTCAGAGCTTCTCAAAAAGGGGCAGCAATTCAGATTCTACTTCCCAAGCAACTGATTTCCAAATTTATCAACTAAACCTTGAAAGACAAACAACTATTTGCCTTTTTTAATATTTGTAATCTCAAATGTTGTGTCAATTTTTTGAAAATAGAACCATATGACTAAACAATTTAAGTAGAAAAGTGTAAGAAAATGGAAATGACTTAGATTTATTTTATTGTTTACATTGGTATTTTTAAACATGTGATCTCATTCTACAAACTGTTATGCAGATATAGGATTCATGATAGCTTACTGTAAGTAAATAGATCTCATAGCAGCTTACTGCACGTAACGGTCTCATAGATGAAAGTAATCAAGTCATGTGATTGCAATTTGGGTGCTTGGCAATCAGCTCGCATTTATGACAGATTACAGCATCCTGCAGTCATATGATCTGCAACCTTTTTTTACTGATTTCCAGCAAAAAATGGCACAAAGCACCCATTGGAGAACCTGGATTTGTTTAACAACCATATCATTCACTTAACCACCACGGTAATAAGATCTGGCTTGATTTACAACCACAATTTATAACAGAAATTCCAGTTCTAATTGTAGCAGTTAGTTGAGGACTACCTATAATATGAATTTAGAAATTAGCATTACGGATAATCCTTAAGGTAAAATGGAAATTGGGACCAAGATTGCTATTGCTAAATGATGTGGTTGTAAAGCATGATGTCATGTGACCACATCACTTAGCAATGGCAATCCAGGCCTATCCCAGTTGTCATCATAACCTCAAGACACATGGATCATTGAGTCAGAAGTTTAGGGAGTCCCAGGTAAAGAACATGGACTGGCACAGTGGAGTGGGGTGCTTGGCGCAGTCTATGGGTGAATGGTATGTGTGTTTTAGTGTAGCACAAGCTTATAAAGGCTAAGGAAAAGGGTGTAAAGTATGTGCAAATGTATGAGCACAGGGAGGCCAGGGAAGGAGATTGATAGTGAGTCCAAATGAATGGAGAAACTTGTGACCTTCCCTGCCAGCTTCCCTACTGACTTAGTTTATAGGAAGCTGGCAGAAAAGGTCAACAGCAGTGATCACGTGACTGCAGGGTGCTGTAGTGTAACCCATCATAAAATATGAGATGGTTGCCAAGCATGTGAATTGTGGTTGTTGCAATGGCTGGAACTTCAAGGACTTCAAGTATATTCTTTGTCCAGTGCCATCGTAATTTCAAACAGTTGCTGAATGAATAATCCTAACTCGAGGTCTATCTTTACTTACTTACTTTACTCAAATATTTATAAGCCTGCAATGTTCAAGAAGGAAAAAAACCAACTGTCCCCAATTTGATGCCTACCAGATATGCTGGACTTCCATATCCAATATATCAAGTTAGTACGGCTATACTAGAAATTCTACAAAGTGGTCTAATACATCTGAAGGCCATCAAGCTGGAGAAGATTTCAGCAAGTAAACATTTCTCAATTAAATCCCATTTTCCATTGCTTGGAGTGTTTATTTTTAAAAATACACATCAGGTTTGGGAAAGAACTCCAACCAGGCACTCCACTTTCTTCAGAATAAAAAAATGTACCACACATTCTGAGCTAAGTGAAGCCACCCATTCTGTGCCTGGTAGCCTCTTTTTTTTTGCCACCTCTGTTTTTTGCCACCTTCTTCTCTGTCTCCCTCATCATAGGCTGGGACAGATAATTCTTACATGATGGCTTGCTGAGAGTTCTGAAACCAGGATAAGGGCTGTAGGTCACCCCACCCCTGCCACCATTGGATTAACCAATCCCAAAATGCAAGGTCCATGCCTGTGGTGTTTAATTTTTCTTCATCTGAACCTTCAAAAAATACTTTGTCTGGAGTCTAGAAGAGTCTAGAAGACTACAAAGGTCTTTATGCCACAGAAGATTCACTTATAGAAATGGATATTTCTCTCAAATTCTTAGATCAGCTTGTTATGGAGAAGTATCAGAACATTCTGGAAATAGACTACACAATTTTGCATATCCCTGTCCCAAATTTATATTCTCCACTTTTTTTCCAGACACTTAGTTCCTTATAACAAAAAATATACGGTAGGTCAAGCTGAAACAGACTGATCCAATGTCATTCCTCTGCTTCTTCTGCCCTTGTCTTATGACACCCATTTCCTTTGGCAAGCCCTCTATCTTACCTCCTATCTGCGGTGCTCTGACTCTGATAGCATTGATGCTGCCTCTGAATCGATGCCTGACACCCTGAATTAAAAAAAAAGAAAGAAAGAAGTAGAAACCTTTTTGGTTAATCAGCTCCATACTTAAGGACTCATAATTCAAGCAATGTACACAGAACTCAATTTTAGGATTCAGTAGCTTGCAAAGAAAAATGAATAAGTGAACTTTTCTCATTAGTCAGCCTTTTTAGGCATTGAATATAAATGCCATAATCCCTAAAAGTCAGGCAGATGAGAATTGTAACACCAACCTCCTAGGGCATGGGTGTCAAACTCATGTTGTCATCACCTGATGTATTGCGATATTTTTTTCCTTTCGCAGAGCTGAGATGGACGTGGCCTGCGTGTAACATATCCAGCCCACGAGTCGCCAGTTTGACACCCCTGCCCTAGCTGAGGGGAATAATACTATATTTATTAAACAGATTTACCAATAATCAGACAATAACAATTGAAATTAAGAGCAAACTGCCTGGATGATCACAGAAATTCCATGTTTAATCAATAAGATTGCAGAGCAGTAAGGGTGCATATGGATGCAAATAATAAACCATATTTTCATATTGTTAAATCATAAAGCAAAGTACTATACATTAAATCCCAGCACTGCCTCTAAATTTATTATAGCACATGTCACTGAAACAAGAATTTTGACCCAACATACTCTTTTCCTCATTGCTTGCTGCTTAAAAAATAGTAAAAGATAATAAAATCGAATGAAATAAAGACTAAAGATGTAGAACTCACCACTGGAGCATTGCGAAAGCCTTTGATTGCCTGAAAAACACCCCCGCCAATCATTCCCATAGTAAAGGCACCACCACAGTCATCCACGATCCGCCAGGGGCTGTCAGATAAAACCAAGTCATTGTAGACTCTTCATATAAAAAGCTCTGTGTTATGCTAAGAATTTATGTTTAATTAAATACTAAAAGTATTTAAATTTAATTTTTCTGAAGTATTATATATCAATATTATACTGATATGTATTACTGATGTTTTAATGTAACAAATGAAAACTGTTGGGACTGGAAGCCAATAAGTGAGTTCCTATTCACAGCACACACATATACACAAACAAGTATCAACAATTTACCAGCCCAAGTATAGATACATAACACCAGCTTGGGGAAAAATGCAGAATAGTTGCAACGGAATATCACCTGCATAGAAACACAAGTGCTAGTGTATTGAGCTGCTGCCCATACAGTATTAGTTCCCTTTCAAAAACCTCAATCCCTTGACCACAAAATTCATGTGAATCCTCTGCTTTTATTTATATTTACAAATGTCCATGCATCACATTTCATTTCAAATGTATTAAACATACATTTTTACTGATTTTCTTGCATGAAATACTTGAAAATATAATTCCTAAAATAAAACTATTACAGATACCGGTAACTCAAAAACGTAAGGCTTGCAGAAATTACATGACACTGAAAGCATTCTACACACAAGTTACTTGATACAGATATTAATCCAGACAAACATTGCAGTATATGTTGAAATGCCACCACAAACATGAAACGTCTCTCTGAATAAAAGACAACTGGGGGTTGTCCACCACCACCACAACTACAGGGGGTCCTCGACTTACGACCACAAGTCAAGAATTTCTGTTGTTAAGTGAGCCATTTGTTAAGTGAGCTTTCCTAATTTTACAACCCTTGCCACAGTTGTTAAGCGAATCACTGCAACCGTTAAGTTAGTAACATGGCTGTTAAGTGAATCTGGCTTCCCCATTGACCTTGCTTGTCAGAAGCTTGTCACAGGATGGACATTGCAACCGTCGTAAATATGAGTCAGTTGCCAAGTGTCTGAATTGTGATCACATGACCATGGGGATGCTGCAAGAGTCATAAAGTGTGAAAAACGGTCCTACGTCACTTCTTTTTTTCAGTGTCTTTGTAACTTCAAATGAACTGTTGCAAGTTGAGGACTAGTTGTATAGCTATAACAGCATCCATTTAATCTGCAAGTTTCTTAATTGAGTGATTACACAGTAAGCAAAAAGGGAAGACCCTCAAGTACCAACAGCCATCCCAGAGCTCTCCCACACCAGAAGGCAGCAGCGGGGCAGAGAGATGGAGAAGGAGCAAGGAATCCGGAGTACCTGCACCTACGCCCACATGTTTCATAACATTCACGGGGTGACCTTGGAGCTACTCCCCTTCTCTCATCCTGGCCTGAGAGTTCTGCTCCAAGAGACTTTCTGGGTGACTTTTATGCAACGCTTCTGGAAGGGCCTTGTGCCCTTGCGGCTTTCGTAACCAGGACGGGCGCAAGAAGAGGGTTAAGAAAAGCGTCCAAGTATATATCAATATAAACAAGCCTAAGCGCCATTGCTCCAGATTAGCCAAGGCGGCCCCAGCGCAGCTCCAATCTCTCAGGGTTCGATTTTGGACTTGGGGTTCAATTCCGTCTCAGGAACTGACCCCGCAACAGAGATGGAACCCGGTTCGTTTTTCTCCGTTGACCTTGAGCTACCTCGCAGGGCTGTTGTGATGGGATACAAAAGGGGACCGGCCTTCCCTCCCTCCCTCGCGTTCCCAGAGGGAAAGGAGCAGCCGACGGAGAAGAAAGGAGGGGCGAACTATAAAGGAGGAGGCCGGCTACGGCGGGCTGAGAGGGACTCTCCAAACTTCGCTTTCCCCGCGGTCTCGAAGGAGCTGAAGCCGGCCAGCGAAGGACGCTTGCTCGCCTACGAAGCCGGCCCGAAGGCAGCCCCGCGCCCAACCCTCCGTTCACTCCGTCCGCCCACCGCTTCGGTTACCAAGGTTCCCGGGCATATTCCTCCATAGCTCCCGGCCTTTAAGCTCGACGGCTCACGCGAAAAAGGAAGACGCCTCCGGACGAGCACGTGACCAACGCCTATTGGCCGGCGGGTGCACGTGACGAAGAGTCGAAGCCACTCGCGCTTCGGAAGGTAACCGAAGGTAGCCCGCTACGTCACTCGCTGGTTGGTTCCCCAGAAGAGGAAAGCAACGGAGGGGGCGTGGTTTTCAAACGCTCTGATGATTGACAACTAATGAACACAAGAGGGGGAGGAGTTACAGCGCAGATGGGAACTATCAAACGATTGCGTGGGGTGCCGCGCTTGTAACCGTAATCGGATCTGTATTTCGTCACTACCGGAGGAGAAGCTAATCAGTTCTGATAGGCTAAGAGGGCGCCGAAGAAGGTGGACCCGATTGAGCCTTCTTCCCCGGGGATTGGTGGGTTGGTGTTTTAATTTAACGATGACGTTTGACGAGGCGGGGAGGGCAGGGGAGGGGAAGCGTAGCGGCAGGAGTTCTCTTGGGC
Source organism: Myanophis thanlyinensis (assembly GCA_017656035.1). NCBI lineage: Eukaryota > Metazoa > Chordata > Lepidosauria > Squamata > Homalopsidae > Myanophis > Myanophis thanlyinensis. The sequence continues at coordinate 16,749 of JAEANM010005423.1, forward strand.
CGCGGATTGGTGGACGCGTGTCACGTGCAGGGGGCTCCGGGAGCAACGAGAGCTGCTTGGAACCCGGTAACGGGAAAGGCGGTTTGCGAGGGTTTTCCTGAGCGCGCGACCGGTTGCTTGCTTGACTCTCTGGGGGCGATAAGAGGGTGAGGCTGAGGAATTGTAGAGGTTGTCAGCTGAGACGGTTTGCGACAATCGTTGTGAGCCTGAATGACGAGGGTTTCAAGGGTCACTTCTTACACAGAAACAATGATGATCAATAGAGCTTCGTTGTGCAAATGTCCTAAACTCTTGGAATTTTAGAAGTGGGATAAAATACGTTAAAGATGGAAAGAACTCTCGTATTTGTGCTCTTCGATTATATGAGGACGGAATATAACTTTTTTTAAAAAAAAATCAGGGTTAGAATAAATATGATCATTTTACAGGTAGTCCTCGACTTATGACAACAATTGCGCCCCAAATTTCTGATGTTGGAGAAATTTGTTAAGTGAATTATTCCCCATTTTGTTTCTCTTGCCTCGCTTGTTAAATGAATCACTGCAGTTGATTAAGTTAGTAACCCGGGTTGTTAAATGAATCAGGCTTCCCCTTTGACTTTGCTCATCAGAAGGTCGCAAAAGAAGATTGTGTGATCTTCGGACACAGCAACGGTCATCAATGTGAATCAATGGCCAAGTGTCTGAATTTTGATCACATGATCGCGGGGATGCTGAAAAAGTAATGGTAAAAAAGTGGTCACCTGTCACTTTTTACAGTGCCGTTGTAACTTTGAAAGATCACTAAATTAACTGTTGTAAGTCGAGGACTACCTGTATATGGAAAACTGAACCTGCTAGATCAGAGCTATTCTTCCTCACGAGAATTCTACGCAATGAGTATTTTGTATGAACAGTCCTGGCTATAAGCTTACATGGTGTGGCAGCAAATTCATCAGTTTGGTGAGAATTGGATTAGAACATTCCTAAGGTACAGGCTAAATTTGCAAGATTCTGTTGCAATACCCAATCTCAATAAAATAATTTTAGCTGACTTATGGAGTTGATTTCCTAGTCCGTTCTTGTAGTGGGGCTGTCACTAAGCTATCAGTTTTATGTCATTCCAAATTCTGATTAAATTGGTGAAAGGGAGTCAAATATACTTTTAAAGATTTTACTCCATTCCCAGGCAAGTAGACCAGGAAAAGAAAAAAAAGGTATAAACCACTCCAAAGTGATCCCTGATGGATTATATCTACCATCAACCATGGAAGTTGAATCCCACATATTCTGAGTTGTTGTTGTTGTTAGTTGCAACGTTGTGTCCGACTCATTGTGACCCCTTGGACAACTTTCCTCCAGGCCTTCCTGTCCTCTACCATTCCCCATTGTCCATTTAAGCTTACGCCGACTGCTTCAGTGACTCCATCCAGCCATCTCATTTTCTGTCGTCCCCTTCTTTTGCCCTCAATTGTTCCCAGCATTAGGAAGTGAGTCTCCAGTGAGTCCTTCTCCAGTGAGTCCTTCCTTCTCATTAGGTGGCCAAAGTATTTGAGTTTCATCTTCAGGCTCTTACCTTCTAAAGAGCAGTCAGGATTGATCTCCTCTAGGACTGACTGGTTTGTTCGCCTTGTGGTCCAGAGGACTCGCAGGAGTCTTCTCCAGCACCATAGTTCAAAGGCCTCAATTCTTTGGCACTCAGCCTGAGTGCCAAAGAATTGAGAAATAGTATTAAAGAATTCTGGTATGAAAACTTATGGAGTAGTGTGCATGTTCTGGAAAGAGCAGTGATAAGCACTAAATATAATGCGTGATATTTCTCTCTCTGCTCAAATATAGAAAAGTGATTGGAAAACAACACATCTGTTCCACTCTGATGCCTCTGCCGGTAGCATTGCAGTCCCGCCTGGCCAGGCGAGGCCTGCTGAAGCATGTAGAACCTGGTAAGTACAGGAGGCAAAAATTAGGAGGAAGATAACTTGTATAGGCTGTCTACAAACCAAGGATGAGCATCAGGGATATTTCCCAGGAACTAAAGCTGGTTAGTTCCTAAGTCATTATTTTGGCTCTCTAAAATCGGTATGCATTTTGGATTTTGACCCCGTCTTTTTTTCCAAGCCTGATCCTGTTTCTTTCCACATAAGAGCCAGAAGAGGAAATAATTGCAGAAGATTATGATGATGATCATGTTGATTATGAAGCCACAAGAATGGAGAACCTGCCACCAAACTGGTACAAAGTCATTGACCCTATTTGGTAAGAATATAGTGAGTCCTCAGTATACCCTGCTAATGATTTCTATCAGAGTACTTTTAGTCTATGCTCACAGGATTGGCACAGGATTTATCAGTGCCTGATCAGGGAGATATTTCTGGTTCTGCTAGCTGATCTCTGAAACATGAAAGAGGAAGGATTTGGTGGTTTTGGAAGGCTACCGTGTGCTATTTAGCCATCACTGAATTGGCAGGTTTTTTGTTATTTTTCATATCTTTGGTTCAGCAGAATATTATTACTGCAACATATATGTTTCCAAATCTAGAGAATATTATAGCAAGCCATGAATTATGTTAACCATGATGATAGTGATGTGTCATGAAGTTGGTGTTAACTCTTAGTGATCACATAAATAGGTTTTCTCTAGGATAATCTTTCTCCAGCTTGGCCCTTTGGGTCTTCCTGAATGAAGGGTGAATGATGCACCCATTACTGCTGTAATCGAGTCTGTTCAACTTGCTGCTGATCATTTTCTGCTTCCTTCCATCTTTCCCAACATTTGTTAAGGAGTAGAGTCCTCCGTTAGGAGAACGAGTACACAATGGAGCGTATTTTAGAGTAATTTTTTGGTATATTACACTATACACTTTCACTGAGCAGTAAAATAGGTTTAGTTTAATTGGAATTAGAAT